>JAUJEF010000282.1:0-127708 GCA_030444885.1 Citrus sp. QX-2021 | reverse complement strand
TCCCCCCAAGGCTATAGCGCACCCGTTTTTTGGCCATTTTTCCGCTGGGGGGTTTGGGCGCGCCGACCTTCGGGTGGTTATTATTGGGCGCGGCTGTGCCCGTGGCCTATTTTTGGCACACGGAGGCCACTCGCAAAGTCTTCCCCCATTCCGAGTCCGGCGGACGAAGTTGACCAGCCCCTCCCCCCAAGGCTATAGTCCACCCGTTCTTTTGGCCATTTTTCCGCTGGGGGGTTAGGGCGCGCCGACCTTCGGGGGGTTGTTTTTGGGGGCGGCTGTGTCCGCGGCCTATTTTTAGCACGCGGAGGCCGCTCGCAAAGTCTCGCCCCATTCCGAGTCCGGCGGACGAAGTTGGCCAGCCCCTCCCCCCGAAGGCTATAGCGCACCCGTTTTTTGGCCATTTTTCCGCTGGGCGGTTTGGGCGCGCCGACCTTCGGGGGGTTATTTTTGGGTGCGACTGTGCCCCCGACCTAGGTTTGGCACGCGGAGGCCGCTCGCAAAGTCTCGCCCCATTCCGAGTCTGGCGGACGAAGTTGGTCTGCCCCTCCACCCAAGGCTATAGCGCACCCGTTTTTTGGCAATTTTTCCGCTGGGGGGTTTGGGCGCGCCGACCTTCGGGGGGTTATTTTTGGGCGCGGCTGTGCCCGCGGCCTATTTTTTGCACACGGAGGCCACTCGCAAAGTCTTGCCCAATTCCGAGTCCGGCAGATGAAGTTGGCCAGCCCCTCCCCCCAAGGCTATAGCGCACCCGTTTTTTGGCCATTTTTCCGCTGGGGGGTTTGGGCGCGCCGACCTTCGGGGGGTTATTTTTGGGCGCGCCTGTGGCCGCTGCTTATTTTTGGCACGCGGAGGCCGCCCGCAATGTCTCGTCCCATTCCGAGTCCGGCGGACGAAGTTCGCCCGCCCCTCCCCCCAAGGCTATAGCGCACTCGTTTTTCGGCCATTTTTCCACTGGGGGGTTTGGGCACGCCGACCTTCGGAGGGTTATTTTTGGGCGCGGCTGTGCCCGCGGCCTATTTTTGGCACGCGGAGGCCGTTCGCAAAGTCTCGCGCCATTCTGAGTCCGGCGGACGAAGTTGGCCAGCCCTCCCCAAGGCTATAGCCCACCCGCTTTTGGCCATTTTTCCGCTGGGCGGTTTGGCTGCGCCAACCTTCGGGGTTATTTTTGGGTGCGTCTGTGCCCGCGGCCTAGTTTTGGCACGCGGAGGCCGCTAGCAAAGTCTCGCCCCATTCCGAGTCCGGCGGACGAAGTTGGTCTGCCCCTCCACCCAAGGCTATAGCGCACCCGTTTTTTGGCCATTTTTCCCCTGGGGGGTTTGGGCGCGCCGACCTTCGGGGGGTTAGTTTTGGGCGCGGCTGTGCCCGCGGCCTATTTTTGGCACGCGGAGGCCGCTCGAAAAGTCTTGCCCCATTCCAAGTCCGGCGGACGAAGTGGGCCAGCCCCTCCCCCCAAGGCTATAGCGCACCCGTTTTTTGGCAATTTTTCCGCTGGGGGGTTTGGGTGCGCCGACCTTCGGGGGGTTATTTTTGGGTGCGACTGTGCCCCCGACCTAGTTTTGGCACGCGGAGGCCGCTCACAAAGTCTCGCCCCATTCCGAGTCCGGCGGACGAAGTTGGTCTGCCCCTCCACCCAAGGCTATAGCGCACCCGTTTTTTGGCAATTTTTCCGCTGGGGGGTTTGGGCGCGCCGACCTTCGGGGGGTTATTTTTGGGCGCGGCTGTGCCCGCGGCCTATTTTTCGTACGCGGAGGCCACTCGCAAAGTCTTGCCCAATTCCGAGTCCGGCAGACGAAATTGGCCAGCCCCTCCCCCCAAGGCTATAGCGCACCCGTTTTTTGGCAATTTTTCCGCTGGGGGGTTTGGGTGCGCCGACCTTCGGGGGGTTATTTTTGGGTACGACTGTGCTCCCGGCCTAGTTTTGGCACGCGGAGGCCGCTCGCAAAGTCTCGCCCCATTCCGAGTCCGGCGGACGAAGTTGGTCTGCCCCTCCACCCAAGGCTATAGCGCACCCATTTTTTGGCCATTTTTCCGCTGGGGGGTTTGGGCGCGCCGACCTTCGGGGGATTATTTTTAAGGTGGCTGTGTCCGCGGCCTATTTTTGGCACGCGGAGGCCGCTCGTCAAGTCTCGCCCCATTCCGAGTCCGGCGGACGAAGTTGACCAGCCCCTCCCCCCAAGGCTATAGTCCACCCGTTTTTTGGCCATTTTTCCGCTGGGGGGTTTGGGCGCGCCGACCTTCGGGGGATTATTTTTGGGAGCGGCTGTGCCCGCGGCCTATTTTTGGCACGCGGAGGCCTCTCGCAAAGTCTCGCCCCATTCCTAGTCCGGCGGACAAAGTTGGCCAGCCCCTCCCCCGAAGGCTATAGCCCACCCGTTTTTTGGCCATTTTTCCGCTGGGGGGTTTGGGCGCGCCGACCTTCGGTGGGTTATTTTTGGGCGCGGCTGTGCCCGCGGGCTATTTTTGGCACGCAGAGGCCGTTCGCAAAGTCTCGCGCCATTCTGAGTCCGGCGGACGAAGTTGGCCAGCCCCTCTCCCCAAGGCTATAGCCCACCCGTTTTTTGGCCATTTTTCCCCCGGGGGTTTTGGTTACCCCTACCTTCGGGGGGTTATTTTTAGGCGCGGCTGTGTCCGCGGCCTATTTTTGGCACGCGGAGGTCGCTCGCAAAGTCTAGTCCCATTCCGAGTCCGGCGGACGAAGTTGGCCAGCCTCTCCCCCCAAGGCTATAGCGCACCCGTTTTTTGGCCATTTTTCCGCTGGGGGGTTTGGGCGCGCCGACCTTCGGAGGGTTATTTTTGGGCGCGGCTGTGCCCGCGGCCTATTTTTGGCACGCGGAGGCCGTTCGTAAAGTCTCGCGCCATTCTGAGTCCGGCGGACGAAGTGGGCCAGCCCCTCCCCCCAAGGCTATAGCCCACCCGTTTTTTGGCCATTTTTCCGCTGGGCGGTTTGGCCGCGCCAACCTTCGGGGGGTTATTTTTGGGTGCGACTGTGCCCCCGGCCTAGTTTTGGCACGCGGAGGCCGCTAGCAAAGTCTCGCCCCATTCCGAGTCCGGCGGACGAAGTTGGTCTGCCCCTCCACCCAAGGCTATAGCGCACCCGTTTTTTGGCCATTTTTCCGCTGGGCGGTTTGGCCGCGCCAACCTATGGGGGGTTATTTTTGGGTGCGACTGTGACCCCGGCCTAGTTTTGGCACGCGGAGGCCGCTCATAAAGTCTCGTCCCATTCCGAGTCCGGCGGACGAAGTTGGCCAGCCCCTCCCCCCAAGGCTATAGCCCACCCGTTTTTTGGCCATTTTTCCGCTGGGGGGTTTGGGCGCGCCGACCTTCGGGGGATTATTTTTGGGCGCGGCTGTGCCCGCGGCCTATTTTTGGCACGCGGAGGCCGCTCGCAAAGTCTCGCCCCATTCCGAGTCCGGCGGACAAAGTTGGCCAGCCCCTCCCCCCAAGGCTATAGCCCACCCGTTTTTTGGCCATTTTTCCGCTGGGGGGTTTGGGCGCGCCGACCTTCGGAGGGTTATTTTTGGGTGCGGCTGTGCCTGCGGCCTATTTTTGGCACGCGGAGGCCGTTCGCAAAGTCTCACGCCATTCTGAGTCCGGCGGACGAAGTTGGCCAGCCCCTCCCCGCAAGGCTATAGCCCACCCGTTTTTTGGCCATTTTTCCGCTGGGGGATTTGGGCGCGCCGACCTTCGGGGGGTTATTTTTGGGCGCGGCTGTGCCCACAGCCTATTTTTGGTACGCGGAGACCGCTCGCAAAGTCTCGCCCCATTCCGAGTCCGGCGGACGATGTTCGCCAGCCTCTCCCCCCAAGGCTATAGCGCACCCGTTTTTTGGCCATTTTTCCGCTGGGGGGTTTGGGCGCGCCGACCTTCGGGGGGTTATTTTTGGGCGCGGCAGTGCCCACGGCCTATTTTTGGCACGCGGAGGCCGCTCGCAAAGTCTGGCCCCATTCCGAGTCCGGCGGACGAAGTTTGCCTGGCCCTCCCCCCAAGGCTATAGCCCACCCATTTTTGGGCCATTTTTCCGCTGGGGGGTTTGGGCGCGCCGACCGTCAGGGGGTTATTTTTGGTTGCGGCTGTGCCCGCGGCCTATTTTTGGCACACGGAGGCGCCTCGCAAAGTCTCGCAGCATTCCGAGTCCGGCGGACGAAGTCGGCCAGCCCCACCCACCAAGGCTATAGCCCACTCGTTTTTGTGGCCTTTTTCCGCTGGGGGGTTTGGACGCGCTGAACTTCGGAGGGTTATTTTTGGGCGCGGCTGTGCCCGCAGCCTATTTTTGGCACGCGGAGGCTGCTCGCAAAGTCTCGCCCTATTCCGAGTTCGGCGGACGAAGTGGGCCAGCCCCTCCACCCAAGGCTATAGCCCACCCGTTTTTTGGCCATTTTTCCGCTGGGGGGTTTGGACGCGCTGAACTTCGGAGGGTTATTTTTGGGCGCGGCTGTGCCCGCGGCCTATTTTTGGCACACGGACGCCGCTCGCAATGTCTCGCCCCATTCCGAGTCCTGCGGACAAAGTCGGCCAGCCCCTCCCCCCAAAGCTATAACCCACCCGTTTTTTGGCCATTTTTCCTCTGGGTGTTTGGGCGCGCCGACCTTCGGGGGGTTATTTTTGGGCGCGGCGACCTTCGGGGGGATATTTTTGGGCGCGGCGACCTTCGGGGGGTTATTTTTGGGCGCGGCTGTGCCCGCGGCCTATTTTTGGCACGCAGAGGCCGCTCGCAAAGCCTCGTCCCATTCCTAGTCCGGCGGATGAAGTTGGCCAGCCCCTTCCCCCAAGGCTATAGCGCACCCTTTTTTTGGCCATTTTTCCGCTGGGGGGTTTGGACGCGCCGACCTTCGGGGGGTTATTTTTGGGCGCGGCTGTGGCCGCGGCCTATTTTTGGCTCGCGGAGGCCGCTAGCAAAGTCTCGCCCTATTCCAAGTTCGGCGGACGAAGTTGGCCAGCCCCTCCACCCAAGGCTATAGCGCACCCGTTTTTTGGCCATTTTTCCGCTGGGGGGTTTGGGCGCGCCGACCTTCGGGGGGTTATTTTTGGGCGCGGCTGTGCCCACAGCCTATTTTTGGTACGCGGAGACCGCTCGCAAAGTCTCGCCCCATTCCGAGTCCGGCGGACGATGTTGGCCAGCCTCTCCCCCCAAGGCTATAGCGCACCCGTTTTTTGGCCATTTTTCCGCTGGGGGGTTTGGGCACGCTGACCTTCGGGGGGTTATTTTTGGTTGCGATTGTGCCCGCGGCCTATTTTTGGCACACGGAGGTGCCTCGCAAAGTCTCGCGCCATTCCGAGTCCGGCGGACGAAGTTGGCCAGCCCCACCCACCAAGGCTATAGCCCACTCGTTTTTGTGGCCTTTTTCCGCTGGACGAACTTGGTGCCCCGGCCTTGGGGCGGGTTTTTTTGGGCGCGGCTGTGCCCGTGGCCTATTTTTGGTACGCGGAGGCCGCTCGCAAAGTCTCACCCTATCCCGAGTTCGGCGGACGAAGTGGGCCAGCCCCTCCACCCAAGGCTATAGCGCACCCGTTTTTTGGCCATTTTTCCGCTGGGGGGTTTGGGCGCGCCGACCTTCGGGGGGTTATTTTTGGGCGCGGCTGTGCCCGCAGCCTATTTTTGGTACGTGGAGACCGCTCGCAAAGTCTCGCCCCATTCCGAGTCCGGCGGACGATGTTGGCCAGCCTCTCCCCCCAAGGCTATAGCGCACCCGTTTTTTGGCCATTTTTCCGCTGGGGGGTTTGGGCACGCTGACCTTCGGGGGGTTATTTTTGGGCGCGGCTGTGCCCACGGCCTATTTTTGGCACGCGGAGGCCGCTCGCAAAGTCTCGCCCCATTCCGAGTCTGGCGGACGAAGTTCGCCTGCCCCTCCCCCCAAGGGTATAGCCCACCCATTTTTTGGCCATTTTTCCGCTGGGGTGTTTTGGCGCACCGACCTTCGGGGTGTTATTTTTGGGTGCGGCTGTGCCCGCGGCCTATTTTTGGCACGCGGAGGCCGCTCGCAAAGTCTCGTCCCATTCCGAGTCCGGCGGATGAAGTTGGCCAGCCCCACCCACCAAGGCTATAGCCCACTCGTTTTTGTGGCCTTTTTCCGCTGGACGAACTTGGTGCCCCGGCCTTGGGGAGGGTATTTTTGGGCGCGGCTGTGCCCGCGGCCTATTTTTGGCACACGGAGGCACCTCGCAAAGTCTCGCCCCATTCCGAGTTCCGCGGACGAAGTTGGCCAGCCCCTCCACCCAAGGCTATAGCGCACCCGTTTTTTGGCCATTTTTCCGCTGGGGGGTTTGGGCGCGCCGACCTTCGGGGGGTTATTTTTGGGCGCGGCTGTGCCCGCGGCCTATATTTGGCACACGGAGGCCACTCACAAAGTCTCGCCCCATTCCGAGTCCGGCGGACGAAGTGGGCCAGCCCCTCCCCCCAAGGCTATAGCCTACCCGTTTTTTGGTCATTTTTCCGCTGGGGGGTTTGGGCGCGCCGACCTTCGGGGGGTTATTTTTGGGTGCGGCTGTGCCCGCGGCCTATTTCTGGCACACGGAGGTGCCTCGCAAAGTCTCACGCCATTCCGAGTCCGGCGGACGAAGTTGGCGAGCCCCACCACCCAAGGCTATAGCCCACCCGTTTTTGTGGCCTTTTTCTGCTGGACAAACTTGGCGCCCCGACCTTCGGGTGCTTATTTTTGTTGCGCTGCTGTGCCCGCGGCCTATTTTTGGCACACAGAGGCAACTCGCAAAGTCTCGTGGCATTCCGAGTCCGGCAGACGAAGTTGGCCAGCCCCACCCCCCAAGGCTATAGCCCACCCGTTTTTGTGGCCTTTTTCCGCTGGACGAACTTGGCGCGCCGGCCTTCTGGTTGTTATTTTTGGGTACGGCTGTGTCCGCGGCCTATTTTTGGCACACGGAGGTGCCTCGCAAAGTCTCGCGCCATTCCGAGTCCGGCGGACGAAGTTGGCCAGCCCCACCCCCCAAGGGTATAGCCCACGTATTTTTGTGGCCTTTTTCAGCTGGACGAACTTGGCGCCCCGTCCTTCGGGCAGTTATTTTTGGGCGCGGCTGTGCCCGCGGCCTATTTTTAGAACACGGAGAGCCTCGCAAATTCTCGCGCCATTCCGAGTCCGGCGGACGAAGTTGGCCAGCCCCACCCCCCAAGGCTATAGCCCACCCGTTTTTGTGGCCTTTTTCCGCTAGACGAACTTGGCGCCCCGGCCTTCGGTCGGTTATTTTTGGGCGCGGCTGTGCCCGCGGCCTATTTTAGGCACACGGAGGAACCTCGCACAGTTTCGCCCCATTCCGAGTCCGGCGGACGAAGTTGGCCAGCCCCACCCCCCAAGGCTATAGCCCACCCGTTTTTGTGGCCTTTTTCCGCTAGACGAACTTGGCGCCCCGGCCTTCGGGCGGTTATTTTTGGGCGCGGCTGTGCCCGCGGCCTATTTTAGGCACACGGAGGAACCTCGCAAAGTTTCGCGCCATTCCGAGTCCGGCGGACGAAGTTGGCCAGCCCCACCCCCCAAGGCTATAGCCCACCCGTTTTTGTGGCCTTTTTCTGCTGGACACACTTGGCACCCCGGCCTTCGGGTGGTTATTTTTGGGCGCGGCTGTACCCGCGGCCTATTTTTGGCACAGAGAGGCAACTCGCAAAGTCTCGCACCATTCTGAGTCCGGCAGACGAAGTTGGCCAGCCCCACCCCCCAAGGCTATAGCCCACCCGTTTTTGTGGACTTTTTCAGCACGACGAACTTGGCGCCCCGGCCTTCGGGCAGTTATTTTTGGACGTGAATGTGCCCGCGGCCTATTTTTAGCACACGGAGGCGCCTCGCAAAGTCTCGCGCCATTCCGAGTCCGGCGGACGAAGTTGGCCAGCCCCACCCCCCAAGGCTATAGCCCACCCGTTTTTGTGGCCTTTTTCCGCTGGACGAACTTGGTGCCCCGGCCTTGGGGAGGGTATTTTTGGGCGCGGCTGTGCCCGCGGCCTATTTTTGGCACACGGAGGCACCTCGCAAAGTCTCGCCCCATTCCGAGTTCCGCGGACGAAGTTGGCCAGCCCCTCCACCCAAGGCTATAGCGCACCCGTTTTTTGGCCATTTTTCCGCTGGGGGGTTTGGGCGCGCCGACCTTCGGGGGTTATTTTTGGGCGCGGCTGTGCCCGCGGCCTATATTTGGCACACGGAGGCCACTCACAAAGTCTCGCCCCATTCCGAGTCCGGCGGACGAAGTGGGCCAGCCCCTCCCCCCAAGGCTATAGCCTACCCGTTTTTTGGTCATTTTTCCGCTGGGGGGTTTGGGCGCGCCGACCTTCGGGGGGTTATTTTTGGGTGCGGCTGTGCCCGCGGCCTATTTCTGGCACACGGAGGTGCCTCGCAAAGTCTCTCGCCATTCCGAGTCCGGCGGACGAAGTTGGCGAGCCCCACCACCCAAGGCTATAGCCCACCCGTTTTTGTGGCCTTTTTCTGCTGGACAAACTTGGCGCCCCGACCTTCGGGTGCTTATTTTTGTTGCGCTGCTGTGCCCGCGGCCTATTTTTGGCACACAGAGGCAACTCGCAAAGTCTCGTGGCATTCCGAGTCCGGCAGACGAAGTTGGCCAGCCCCACCCCCCAAGGCTATAGCCCACCCGTTTTTGTGGCCTTTTTCCGCTGGACGAACTTGGCGCGCCGGCCTTCTGGTTGTTATTTTTGGGTACGGCTGTGTCCGCGGCCTATTTTTGGCACACGGAGGTGCCTCGCAAAGTCTCGCGCCATTCCGAGTCCGGCGGACGAAGTTGGCCAGCCCCACCCCCCAAGGGTATAGCCCACGTATTTTTGTGGCCTTTTTCAGCTGGACGAACTTGGCGCCCCGTCCTTCGGGCAGTTATTTTTGGGCGCGGCTGTGCCCGCGGCCTATTTTTAGAACACGGAGAGCCTCGCAAATTCTCGCGCCATTCCGAGTCCGGCGGACGAAGTTGGCCAGCCCCACCCCCCAAGGCTATAGCCCACCCGTTTTTGTGGCCTTTTTCCGCTAGACGAACTTGGCGCCCCGGCCTTCGGGCGGTTATTTTTGGGCGCGGCTGTGCCCGCGGCCTATTTTAGGCACACGGAGGTTCCTCGCAAAGTTTCGCGCCATTCTGAGTCCGGCGGACGAAGTTGGCCAGCCCCACCCCCCAAGGCTATAGCCCACCCGTTTTTGTGGCCTTTTTCAGCACGACGAACTTGGCGCCCCGGCCTTCGGGCAGTTATTTTCGGGCGCGCCTGTGCCCGCGGCCTATTTTTAGCACACGGAGGTGTCTCGCAAAGTCTCGCGCCATTCCGAGTCCGGCGGACGAAGTCGGCCAGCCGCACCCCCCAAGGCTATAGCCCACCCGTTTTTGTGGCCTTTTTCCGCTGGACAAACTTGGCGCCCCGGCCTTCGGGCGGTTAATTTTGTTACGCGGCCGTGCCCACGGCCTATTTTTGGCACACAGAGGCAACTCGCAAAGTTTCGCGCCATTCCGAGTCCGGCGGACGAAGTTGGCCAGCCCCACCCCCCAAGGCTATAGCCCACCCGTTTTTGTGGACTTTTTCAGCACGACGAACTTGGCGCCCCGGCCTTCGGGCAGTTATTTTTGGACGTGACTGTGCCCGCGGCCTATTTTTAGCACACGGAGGCGCCTCGCAAAGTCTCGCGCCATTCCGAGTCCGGCGGACGAAGTTGGCCAGCCCCACCCCCCAAGGCTATAGCCCACCCGTTTTTGTGGCCTTTTTCCGCTGGACGAACTTGGCGCCCCGGCCTTCGGGTTGTTATTTTTTGGAGCGGCTGTGCCCGCGGCCTATTTTTGGCACACGGAGGTACCTCGCAGAGTCTCGCGCCATTCCGAGTCCGGCGGACGAATTTGGCCAGCCCCACCCCCCAAGGCTATAGCCCACCCGCTTTTGTGGCATTTTTCCGCTGGACGAACTTGGCGCCCCGGCCTTCGGGTGGTTATTTTTGGGCGCGGCTGTCCCCGCGGCTTATTTTTAGCACACGGAGGCCCCTCGAGAAGTCTTGCACCATTCTGAGTCCGGCGGACGAAGTTGGCCAGCCCCACCCCCCAAGCCTACAGCACACCCATTTTTGTGGCCTTTTTCCGCTGGACGAACTTGGTGCCCCGGCCTTCGGGTGGTTATTTTTGGGCGCGACTGTGCCTGCGGCCTATTTTTGTCACACGGAGGCCCCTCGCAAAGTCTCGCGCCATTCCGATTCCGGCGGACGAAGTTGGCCAGCCGCACCCCCCAAGGCTATAGCCCACCCGCTTTTGTGGCTTTTTTCCGCTGGACGAACTTGGCGCCCCGGCCTTCCGGCGGTTATTTTTGGTCGCGGCTGTGCCTGCATCTTATTTTTGGCACGCGGAGGCCCCTCGAGAAGTCTCGCGCCATTCCGAGTCAGGCGGACGAAGTTGGCCAGCCCCACCCCCCAAGGCTATAGCCTACTCGTTTTTGTGGCCTTTTTCCGCTGGACGAACTTGGCGCCCCGTCCTTCGGGTTGTTATTTTTGGGTGCGGCTGAGCCCGCAGCCTATTTTTGGCAGACGGAGGCCCCTCGCAAAGTCTCGTACCATTCCGAGTCCGGCGGACGAAGTGGGCCAGCACCAACCCCGAAGGCTATAGCACACCCGTTTTTGTGGCCTTTTTCCGCTGGACGAACTTGGTACCCCTGCCTTCGGGCGGTTATTTTTGGGCACGGCTGTGCCCGCGGCCTAATTTTGGCAGACGGAGACCCCTCGCAAAGTCTCGCGCCATTCCGAGTCCGGCGGACGAAGTTGGCCAGCCCCACCACCCAAGGCTATAGCCCACCCGTTTTTTTGGCCTTTTTCCGCTGGACGAACTTGACGCCCCGGCCTTCGGGCGGTTATTTTTGGGCACGGCTGTGCCTGCGGCCTATTTTTGGCACACGGAGGCCCCTCGCAAAGTCTCGCGCCATTCCGAGTCCGGCGGACGAAGTTGGCCAGCCCCACCCCCCAAGGCTATAGCCCACCCGTTTTTATGGCCTTTTTCCGCAGCACGAACATGGCGCCCCGACCTTCGGGCGGTTGTTTTTGGGCGCGGCTTTGCCCGCGGCCTATTTTTCGTACACGGAGGCCCCTCGAAAGTCTCGCGCCATTCCGATTCAGGCGGACCAAGTTGGCCAGCCCCACCCCCCAAGGTTATAGCCCACCCGATTTTGTGGCCTTTTTCCGCTGGACGAACTTGGTGCCCTGGCCTTCGGGTGGTTATTTTTGGGCGCGGTTGTGCCCACGGCCTATTTTTGGCACACGGAGGCCCCTCGAGAAGTCTCGCGGCATTCCGAGTCAGGCGGACGAAGTGGGCCAGCCCCACCCTCCAAGGCTATAGCCCACCCGTTTTTGTGGCCTTTTTCCACTGGACGAACTTGCGTCCCGGCCTTTGGGCGGTTATTTTTGGGCGCGGCTGTGCCCACGGCCTATTTTTGGCACACGGAGGCCCCTCGCAAAGTCTCGTGCCATTCCGAGTCCGGCGGACGAAGTTGGCCAGCCCCACCCCCCAAGGCTATAGACCACCCGTTTTTGTGGCCTTTTTACGCTGGACGAACTTGGCGCCCCGGCCTTCGGGCGGTTATTTCTGGGCGCGGCTGTGCCCACGGCCTAATTTTGGCAGACGGAGGCCCCTCGCAAAGTCTCGCGCCATTCCGAGTCCGGCGGACGAAGTGGGCCTGCCCCACCCCCCAAGGCTACAGCCCACCCGTTTTTCTGGCCTTTTTCCGCTGGACAAACTTGGTGCCCCGGCCTTCTGGTGGTTATTTTTGGGTACGGCTGTGTCCGCGGCCTATTTTTGGCACACGGAGGTGCCTCGCCAAGTCTCGCGCCATTCCGAGTCCGGCGGACGAAGTTGGCCAGCCCCACCCCCCAAGGGTATAGCCCACGTATTTTTGTGGCCTTTTTCAGCTGGACGAACTTGGCGCCCCGGCCTTCGGGCTGTTATTTTTGGGTGCGGCTGAGCCCGTAGTCTATTTTTGGCACACGGAGACCCCTCGAAAGTCTCGCGCCATTCCGATTCAGGCGGACCAAGTTGGCTAGCCCCACCCCCCAAGGCTATAGCCCACCTGATTTTGTTGCCTTTTTCCGCTGGACGATTTTGTCGCCCCGGCCTTTGGGTGGTTATTTTTGAGCGCGGCTGTGCCCGCGGCCTATTTTTGGCACACGGAGGCCCCTCGAGAAGTCTCGCGGCATTCCGAGTCCGGCGCACGAAGTTGGCTAGCCCCACCCCCCCAAGGCTATAGCCCACCCGTTTTTGTGGCCTTTTTCCGCTGGACGAACTTGGTTCCCCGGCCTTTGGGAGGTTATTTTAGGGCGCGGCTTTGCCCGCGGCCTATTTTTGGCACACAGAGGCCCCTCGAGAAGTCACGCACCATTCCGAGTTCGGCGGACGAAGTGGGCTAGCCCCACCCCCCAAGGCTATAGCCCACCCGTTTTTATGGCCTTTTTCCGCAGCACGAACATGGCGCCCCGACCTTCGGGCGGTTATTTTTGGGCGCGGCTGTGGCCGCGGCCTATTTTTCGTACACGGAGGCCCCTCGAAAGTCTCGCGCCATTCCGATTCAGGCGGACCAAGTTGGCCAGCCCCACCCCCCAAGGCTATAGCCCACCCGATTTTGTGGCCTTTTTCCGCTGGACGAACTTGGTGCCCTGGCCTTCGGGTGGTTATTTTTGGGCGCGGTTGTGCCCACGGCCTATTTTTGGCACACGGAGGCCCCTCGCAAAGTCTCGCGCCATTCCGAGTCCGGCGGACGAAGTTGGCCAGCCCCACCCCCCAAGGCTATAGACCACCTTGCTTTTGTGGCCTTTTTACGCTGGACGAACTTGGCGCCCCGGCCTTCGGGCGGTTATTTCTGGGCGCGGCTGTGCCCACGGCCTAATTTTGGCAGACGGAGGCCCCTCGCAAAGTCTCGCGCCATTCCGAGTCCGGCGGACGAAGTGGGCCTGCCCCACCCCCCAAGGCTACAGCCCACCCGTTTTTCTGGCCTTTTTCCGCTGGACAAACTTGGCTCCCCGGCCTTCGTGCAGTTATTTTTGGGCGCGGCTGTGTCCACGGCCTAATTTTCACATACGTAGGCCCCTCGCAAAGTCTCGCGCCATTCCGAGTCTGGCGGACGAAGTTGGCCAGCCCCACCCCCCAAGGCTATAGCCCACCCGTTTTTGTGGCCTTTTTCCGCTAGACGAACTTGGCGCCCCGGCCTTCGGGTGGTTATTTTTGGGCGCGGCTGTGCCCGCGGCCTATTTTAGGCACACGGAGGAACCTCGCAAAGTTTCGCGCCATTCCGAGTCCGGCATACGAAGTTGGCCAGCGCCACCCCCCAAGGCTATAGCCCACCCGTTTTTGTGGCCTTTTTCTGCTGGACAAACTTGGCACCCCGGCCTTCGGGTGGTTATTTTTGGGCGCGGCTGCACCCGCGGCCTATTTTTGGCACATAGAGCCAACTCGCAAAGTCTCGCACCATTCCGAGTCCGGCAGACGAAGTTGGCCAGCCCCACCCCCCAAGGCTATAGCCCACCAGTTTTTGTGGCCTTTTTCTGCTGGACGAACTTGGCGCCCGGCCTTGGGCGGTTATTTTTAGGCGCGGCTGTGCCCGGCCTATTTTAGGCACACGGAGGTTCCTCGCAAAGTTTCGCGCCATTCCGAGTCCGGCGGACGAAGTTGGCCAGCCCCACCCCCAAGGCTATAGCCCACCCGTTTTGTGGGCCTTTTTCGGCCACGACGACGAACTTGGCGCCCCGGCCTTCGGGCAGTTATTTTTGGGCGCGGCTGTGCCCGCGGCCTATTTTTAGCACCCGGAGGCGCCTCGCAAAGTCTCGCGCCATTCCGAGTCCGGCGGACGAAGTTGGCCAGCCCCACCCCCCAAGGCTATAGCCCACCCATTTTTGTGGCCTTTTTCCGCTGGACGAACTTGGCGCCCCGGCCTTCGGGTGGTTATTTTTTGGAGCGGCTGTGCCCGCGGCCTATTTTTGGCACACGGAGGTACCTCGCAGAGTCTCGCGCCATTCCGAGTCCGGCGGACGAATTTGGCCAGCCCCACCCCCCAAGGCTATAGCCCACCCGCTTTTGTGGCATTTTTCCGCTGGACGAACTTGGCGCCCCGGCTTTCGGGTGGTTATTTTTGGGCGCGGCTGTCCCCGCGGCTTATTTTTGGCACACGGAGGCCCCTCGAGAAGTCTTGCACCATTCTGAGTTCGGCGGACGAAGTTGGCCAGCCCCACCCCCCAAGCCTACAGCACACCCATTTTTGTGGCCTTTTTCCGCTGGACGAACTTGGTGCCCCGGCCTTCGGGTGGTTATTTTTGGGCGCGACTGTGCCCACGGCCTATTTTTGGCACACGGAGGCCCCTCGCAAAGTCTCGCGCCATTCCGAGTCCGGCGGACGAAGTTGGCCAGCCCCACCCCCCAAGGCTATAGACCACCCGTTTTTGTGGCCTTTTTACGCTGGACGAACTTGGCGCCCCGGCCTTCGGGCGGTTATTTCTGGGCGCGGCTGTGCCCACGGCCTAATTTTGGCAGACGGAGGCCCCTCGCGCAGTCTCGCGCCATTCCGAGTCCGGCGGACGAGTGGGCCTGCCCACTTCCCCAAGGCTACAGCCGCACCCGCTTTTTCTGGCGGCCTTTTTCCATTGGACAAACTTGGCGCCTGGCCTTCGTGCAGTTATTTTTGGGCGCGGCTGTGTCCACGGCCTAATTTCCGCATACGTAGGCCCCTCGCAAAGTCTCGCGCCATTCCGAGTCTGGCGGACGAAGTGGGCCAGCCCCACCCCCCAAGGCTATAGCCCACCCGTTTTTGTGGCCTTTTTCCGCTGGACGAACATGGCGCCCCGGCCTTCGGGCTGTTATTTTTGGGTGCGGCTGAGCCCGTAGCCTATTTTTGGCACACGGAGACCCCTCGAAAGTCTCGCGCCATTCCGATTCAGGCGGACCAAGTTGGCTAGCCCCACCCCCCAAGGCTATAGCCCACCTGATTTTGTTGCCTTTTTCCGCTGGACGATTTTGTCGCCCCGGCCTTTGGGTGGTTATTTTTGGGCGCGGCTGTGCCCGCGGCCTATTTTTGGCACACAGAGGCCCCTCGAGAAGTCTCGCACCATTCCGAGTTCGGCGGACGAAGTTGGCCAGCCCCACCCCCCAAGGCTACAGCCCACCCGTTTTTGTGGCCTTTTTTCGCTGGACGAACATGGCGACCCGGCCTTCGGGCGGTTATTTTTTGGCGCGACTGTGCCCGCGGCCTATTTTTGGAACACGGAGGCTCCTCGCAAAGTCTCGCGCCATTCCGAGTCCGGCGGACGAAGTTGGCCAGCCCCACCCCCCAAGGCTATAGCCCACCCGTTTTTGTGGCCTTTTTCCGCTGGACGAACATGGCGCCCCGGCCTTCGGGCTGTTATTTTTGGGTGCGGCTGAGCCCGTAGCCTATTTTTGGCACACGGAGACCCCTCGAAAGTCTTGCGCCATTCCGATTCAGGCGGACCAAGTTGGCTAGCCCCACCCCCCAAGGCTATAGCCCACCTGATTTTGTTGCCTTTTTCCGCTGGACGATTTTGTCGCCCCGGCCTTTGGGTGGTTATTTTTGGGCGCGGCTGTGCCCGCGGCCTATTTTTGGCACACGGAGGCCCCTCGAGAAGTCTCGCGGCATTCCGAGTCCGGCGCACGAAGTTGGCTAGCCCCACCCCCCCAAGGCTATAGCCCACCTGATTTTGTTGCCTTTTTCCGCTGGACGAACTTGGTACCCCGGCCTTTGGGAGGTTATTTTAGGGCGCGGCTTTGCCCGCGGCCTATTTTTGGCACACAGAGGCCCCTCGAGAAGTCTCGCACCATTCCGAGTTCGGCGGACGAAGTTGGCCAGCCCCACCCCCCAAGGCTACAGCCCACCCGTTTTTGTGGCCTTTTTTCGCTGGACGAACATGGCGACCCGGCCTTCGGGCGGTTATTTTTGGGCGCGACTGTGCCCGCGGCCTATTTTTGGAACACAGAGGCTCCTCGCAAAGTCTCACGCCATTCCGAGTCCGGCGGACGAAGTTGGCCAGCCCCACCCCCCAAGGCTATAGCCCACCCGTTTTTGTGGCCTTTTTCCGCTGGACGAACATGGCGCCCCGGACTTCGGGCTGTTATTTTTGGGTGCGGCTGAGCCCGTAGCCTATTTTTGGCACACGAAGACCCCTCGAAAGTCTCGCGCCATTCCGATTCAGGCGGACCAAGTTGGCTAGCCCCACCCCCCAAGGCTATAGCCCACCTGATTTTGTTGCCTTTTTCCGCTGGACGATTTTGTCGCCCCGGCCTTTGGGTGGTTATTTTTGGGCGCGGCTGTGCCCGCGGCCTATTTTTGGCACACGGAGGCCCCTCGAGAAGTCTCGCGGCATTCCGAGTCCGCGCACGGTTGGCTAGCCCCACCGACCCAAGGCTATAGCCCACCCGTTTTTGTGGCCTTTTTCCGCTGGACGAACTTGGTACCCCGGCCTTTGGGAGGTTATTTTAGGGCGCGGCTTTGCCCGCGGCCTATTTTTGGCACACAGAGGCCCCTCGAGAAGTCACGCACCATTCCGAGTTCGGCGGACGAAGTTGGCCAGCCCCACCCCCCAAGGCTATAGCCCACCCGTTTTTATGGCCTTTTTCCGCAGCACGAACATGGCGCCCCGACCTTCGGGCGGTTATTTTAGGGTGCGGCTGTCCCCGCGGCCTATTTTTCGCACACGGAGGCCGCTGGCAAAGTCTCACCCCATTCCGAGTCCGGTTGACGAAGTTGGCCAGCCCCACCCCCCAAGGCTATAGACCACCCGTTTTTGTGGCCTTTTAACGCTGGACGAACTAGGCGCCCCGGCCTTCGGGCGGTTATTTCTGGGCGCGGCTGTGCCCACGGCCTAATTTTGGCAAACGGAGGCCCCTCTCAAAGTCTCGCACCATTCCGAGTCTGCCGGACGAAGTGGGCCTGCCCCACCCCCCAAGGCTACAGCCCACCCGTTTTTCTGGCCTTTTTCCGCTGGACAAACTTGGCGCCCCGGCCTTCGTGCAGTTATTTTTGGGCGCGGCTGTGTCCACGGCCTAATTTTCGCATACGTAGGCCCCTCGCAAAGTCTCGCGCCATTCCGAGTCTGGCGGACGAAGTGGGCCAGCCCCACCCCCCAAGGCTATAGCCCACCCGTTTTTGTGGCCTTTTTCCGCTGGACGAACATGGCGCCCCGGCCTTCGGGCTGTTATTTTTGGGTGCGGCTGAGCCCGTAGCCTATTTTTGGCACACGGAGACCCCTCGAAAGTCTCGCGCCATTCCGATTCAGGCGGACCAAGTTGGCTAGCCCCACCCCCCAAGGCTATAGCCCACCTGATTTTGTTGCCTTTTTCCGCTGGACAATTTTGTCGCCCCGGCCTTTGGGTGGTTATTTTTGGGCGCGGCTGTGCCCGCGGCCTATTTTTGGCACACGGAGGCCCCTCGAGAAGTCTCGCGGCATTCCGAGTCCGGCGCACGAAGTTGGCTAGCCCCACCCCCAAGGCTATAGCCCACCCGTTTTTGTGGCCTTTTTCCGCTGGACGAACTTGGTACCCCGGCCTTTGGGAGGTTATTTTAGGGCGCGGCTTTGCCCGCGGCCTATTTTTGGCACACAGAGGCCCCTCGAGAAGTCTCGCACCATTCCGAGTTCGGCGGACGAAGTTGGCCAGCCCCACCCCCCAAGGCTACAGCCCACCCGTTTTTGTGGCCTTTTTTCGCTGGACGAACATGGCGACCCGGCCTTCGGGCGGTTATTTTTGGGCGCGACTATGCCCGCGGCCTATTTTTGGAACACAGAGGCTCCTCGCAAAGTCTCGCGCCATTCCGAGTCCGGCGGACGAAGTTGGCCAGCCCCACCCCCCAAGGCTATAGCCCACCCGTTTTTGTGGCCTTTTTCCGCTGGACGAACATGGCGCCCCGGCCTTCGGGCTGTTATTTTTGGGTGCGGCTGAGCCCGTAGCCTATTTTTGGCACACGGAGACCCCTCGAAAGTCTCGCGCCATTCCGATTCAGGCGGACCAAGTTGGCTAGCCCCACCCCCCAAGGCTATAGCCCACCTGATTTTGTTGCCTTTTTCCGCTGGACGATTTTGTCGCCCCGGCCTTTGGGTGGTTATTTTTGGGCGCGGCTGTGCCCGCGGCCTATTTTTGGCACACGGAGGCCCCTCGAGAAGTCTCACGGCATTCCGAGTCCGGCGCACGAAGTTGGCTAGCCCCACCCCCCCAAGGCTATAGCCCACCCGTTTTTGTGGCCTTTTTCCGCTGGACGAACTTGGTACCCCGGCCTTTGGGAGGTTATTTTAGGGCGCGGCTTTGCCCGCGGCCTATTTTTGGCACACAGAGGCCCCTCGAGAAGTCACGCACCATTCCGAGTTCGGCGGACGAAGTTGGCCAGCCCCACCCCCCAAGGCTACAGCCCACCCGTTTTTGTGGCCTTTTTTCGCTGGACGAACATGGCGACCCGGCCTTCGGGCGGTTATTTTTGGGCACGACTGTGCCCGCGGCCTATTTTTGGAACACAGAGGCTCCTCGCAAAGTCTCGCGCCATTCCGAGTCCGGCGGACGAAGTTGGCCAGCCCCACCCCCCAAGGCTATAGCCCACCCGTTTTTGTGGGCTTTTTCCGCTGGACGAACTTGGCGCCCCGGCCTTCGGGTGGTTATTTTTGGACGCGTCTGTGCCCACGGCTATTTTTGGCACATGGAGGCCCCTCGTAAAGTCTCGCGCCATTCCGAGTCCGGCGGACGAACTTGGCCAGCCCCACCCCCCAACGCTATAGCCCACCCGTTTTTGTGGGCTTTTTCCGCTGGACGAACATGGCGCCCCGGCCTTCGGGCGGTTATTTTTGGGCGCACCTGTGCCCGCAGCCTAATTTTGGCACACGGACGCCCCTCGCAAAGTCTCGTGCCATTCCGAGTTCGGCGGACGAAGTTGGCCAGCCCCACCCCCCAAGGCTGTAGCCCACCCGTTTTTGTGGCCTTTTTCCGCTGGACGAACTTGTTTCCCCGGCCTTCGGGTGGTTATTTTTGCGCGCGGCTGATCCCACGGCCTATTTTTGGCACACAGAGGCTCCTCGCAAAGTCTCACGCCATTCCGAGTCCGGCGGACGAAGTTGGCCAGGTCCACCCGCCAAGGCTATAGCCCACCCGTTTTTGTGGGCTTTTTCCGCTGGACGAACATGGCGCTCCGGCCTTCGGGCGGTTATTTTTGGTCGCGGCTGTGCCCGCGGCCTATTTTTGGCACATGGAGGCCCCTCGCAAAGTCTCGCGCCATTCCGAGTTCGGCGGACGAAGTCGGCCAGCCCCACCCCCCAAGGCTATAGCCCACCCTTTTTTGGGGCCTTTTTGCACTGGACGAACTTGGCGCCCCGGCCTTCGTGCGGTTATTTTTGGGCACGGCTGTGCCCGCGGCCTAATTTTGGCATACGGAGGCCCCTCGCAAAGTCTCGCGCCATTCCGAGTCCGGCGGACGAAGTGGGCTAGCCCCACCCCCTAAGGCTATAGCCCACCCATTTTTGTGGCCTTTTTCCGCTGGACATACTTGGCGCCCCAGCCTTCGGGAGGTTATTTTTGGGCGCGGCTGTGCCAACGGCCTATTTTTGGCACACGGAGGCCCCTCGCAAAGTCTCGCACCATTCCAAGTCCGGCGGACGAAGTTGGCAAGCCCCACCTCACAAGGCTATAGCCCACCCGTTTTTGTGGCTCTTTTCCGCTGGACGAACTCGGCGCCCCGGCCTTCGGGCAGTTATTTTTGGGAGCGGCTGTGCCCACGGCCTAATTTTGGCATACGGAGGCCCCTCGTAAAGTCTCGCGCCATTCCGAGTCCGGCGGACGAAGTTGGCCAACCCCACCTCACAAGGCTATAGCCCACCCGTTTTTGTGGCCCTTTTCCGCTGGACGAACTCGGCGCCCCGGCCTTCGGGCGGTTATTTTTGGGAGCGGCTGTGCCCACGGCCTAATTTGGCATATGGAGGCCCCTCGCAAAGTCTCGCGCCATTCCGAGTACGGCGGACGAAGTTGGCCAGCCCCACCCCCCAAGGCTATAGCCCACCCGTTTTTGGGGCCTTTTTCCGCTAGACGAACTTGGCGCCCCGGCCTTCCGGCGGTAATTTTTGGGCGCGTCTTTGCCCGCGGCCTAATTTTGGCATACAGAGGCCCCTCGAAAAGACTCGCGCCATTCTGAGTCCGGCGGACGAAGTGGGCCAGCCCCACCCCCCAAGGCTATAGGCCACCCGTTTTTGGGGCTTTTATCCGCTGGACGAACTTGGCGCCCTGGCCTTCGGGCGGTAATTTTTGGGCGCGGCTGTGCCCGCGGCCTAATTTTGGCACACGGAGGCCCCTCGCAAAGTCACGCGCCATTCCGAGTCCGGCGGACGAAGTGGGCTAGCCCCACCCCCCAAGGCTATAGCCCACCCGTTTTTGTGGCCTTTTTCCGCTGGACGTACTTGGCGCCCCGGCCTTCGGGCAGTTATTTTTGGGTGCGGCTGTGCCAACGGCCTATTTTTGGCACACGGAGGCCCCTCGCAATGTCTCGCACCATTCCAAGTCCGGTGGACTATGTTCGCAAGCCCCACCTCCCAAGGCTATAGCCCACTCGTTTTTGTGGCCCTTTTCCGCTGCATGAGCTCGGCGCCCCGGCCTTCGGGCTGTTATTTTTGGGAGCGGCTGTGCCCACGGCCTAATTTTGGCATACGGAGGCCCGTCGCAAAGTCTCGCGCCAATCCGAGTCCGGCGGACGAAGTTGGCCAGCCCCACCCCCCAAGGCTATTGCCCAACCGTTTTTGGGGCCTTTTTCCGATGGACGAACTTGGCGCCCCGGCCTTCGGACGGTTATTTTTGGGCACGGCTGTGCCCGCGGCTTATTTTTGGCATACGGAGGCCCCTCGTAAAGTCTCGCGCCATTCCGAGTCTGGCGGACGAACTTGGCCAGCCCCACTCCCCAAGGCTATAGCCCACCCGTTTTTGTGGCCTTTTTCTGCTGGACGAACTTGGCGCCCCGGCCTTCTGGAGGTTATTTTTGGCCGCGGCTGTGCCAGCAGCCTATTTTTGGCACACGGAGGCCCCTCACAAATTCTCGTACCATTCCGAGTCCGCCGGACGAAGTTGGCCAGCCCCACCCCCCAAGGCTATAGCCCACCCGTTTTTGTGGCCTTTTTCCGCTGGACGAACTTGGCGCCCCGGCCTTCGGGCGGTTATTTTTGGACGCGGCTGTGCCAACGGCCTATTTTTGGTACACGGAGACCCCTCGCAAAGTCTCGCACCATTCCAAGTCCGGTGGACGAAGTTCGCAAGCCCCACCTCCCAAGGCTATAGCCCACTCGTTTTTGTGGCCCTTTTCCGCTGGACGAGCTCGGCGCCCCGGCCTTCGGGCTGTTATTTTTGGGAGCGGCTGTGCGTGACGGCCTAATTTTGGCATACGGAGGCCCCTCGCAAAGTCTCGCGCCAATCCGAGTCCGTCGGACGAAGTTGGCCAGCCCCACACCCCAAGGCTAATGCCCAACAGGTTATGTGTCCTTTTTCCGATGGACGAACTAGGCACCCCGGCCTTTGGGCGGCTATTTTTGGGCACGGCTGTGCCCACGGCATATTTTTGGCATACGGAGGCCCCTCGTAAATTCTCGCGCCATTCCGAGTCCGGCGGACGAACTTGGCCAGCCCCACTCCCAAGGCTATAGCCCACCCGTTTTTGTGGCCTTTTTCCGCTGGACAAACTTGGCGCCCCGGCCTTTGGGCGGTTATTTTTGGCCGCAGCTGTGCCCGCAGCCTATTTTTGGCACACGGAGGCCCCTCACAAATTCTTGCACCATTCCGAGTCCGGCGGACGAAGTTGGCCAGCCCCACCCCCCAAGGCTATAGCCCACCCGTTTTTGTGGCCTTTTTTCGCTGGACGAACTTGGCGCCCCGGCCTTCGGGCGGTTATTTTTGGGTGCGGTTGTGCCCGCGGCCTATTTTTCACACACGGAGGCCCCTCGTAAAGTCTCGCGCCATTACGAGTCCGGCGGACGAAGACGGCCAGCCCAACCCCCCAAGGCTGTAGCGCACCCGTTTTTGTGGCCTTTTTCTGCTGGACGAATTTGGTGCCCAGGCCTTCGGACGGTTATTTTTGGACGTGACTGTGCCCGCGGACTAATTTTGGCATACGGAGGCCCCTCAAAAAGTCTCGCGCCATTCCGAGTCCGGCGAACGAAGTGGGCCAGCCCCACCCCCCAAGGCTATAGACCACCCGTTTTTCTGGCCTTTTTCCGCTGGACGAATTTGGCGCCCCGGCCTTCGGGCGGTTATTTTTGGGCGCGGCTGTGCCCGAGGCCTATTTTTGGCACAAGGAGGCCCCTCGTAAAGTCTGGCCCCATTCCGAGTCCGGCGGACGAACTTGGCCAGCCCCACTTTGAGGCTATAGCCCACCCGTTTTTTGGGCATTTTTGCGGCGGACGAACTTGGGGACGGGACCTTCGGGCGCTTATTTTTGGGCGCGGCTGTGCCCAATGCCCATTTTTGGCACACAGAGGCCCCTCGCAAAGTCTGGCCCCATTCCGAGTCCGGCGGAAGAACTTGGCCAACCCCACCCCCCAAGGCTATAGCCCACCCGTTTTTTGGGCATTTTTGCGGCGGACGAACATAGGGACGGGACCTTCGGGCGCTTATTTTTGGGCGCGGCTGTTCCCCCGGCCTATTTTTGGCACACGGAGGCTCCTCGCAAAGTCTGGCTCCATTCCGAGCCCGGCGGACAAACTTGGCCAGCCCCACCCCCCAAGGCTATAACCCACCCGTTTTTTAGGCATTTTTGCGGCGGACGAACGTGGGGTCCGGACCTTCGGGCAATTATTTTTGGGCGTGGCTGTGCTCGCTACCTATTTTTGGCACATGGAGACCCTCGCAAAGTCTGGCCCCATTCCGAGTCCGGCGGATGAACTTCGCCAACCCCACCCCCCAAGGCTATAGCCCACCCATTTTTTGGGCATTTTTGCGGCGGATGAACTTAGGGACCGGACCTTCGGGCGCCTATTTTTGGGCACGGCTGTGTCCGCGGCCTATTTTTGGCACACAGAGGCCCCTCACAAAGTCTGGCCCCATTCCGAGTCCGGCGGATGAACTTGGCCAGCCCCTCCCCCCAAGGCTATAGCCCACCCGTTTTTTGGGCATTTTTTCTTCCGACGAACCTGGGGATGCGACCTTCGGGCGCTTATTTTTGGGCGCGGCTGTGCCCGCGGCCTATTTTTGGCACACAGAGGCCCCTCGCAAAGTCTGGCCCCATTCCGAGTCCGGCGGATGAACTTGGCCAGCACCACGCCCCAAGGCTATAGCCCACCCGTTTTTTGGGCATTTTTGTGGCGGACGAACTTTGGGACGGGACCTTCGGGCACTTATTTTTGGGCGCGGCTGTGCCCGCTGCCCATTTTTGGCACACAGAGGCCCCTCACAAAGTCTGGCCCCATTCCGAGTCCGGCGGACGAACTTGGCCAGCCCCACCCCCCAAGGCTATAGGCCACCCGTTTTTGGGCATTTTTGCGGCAGACGAACTTGGGGACGGGACCCTCGGGCGCTTATTTTTGGGCGCGGCTGTTCCCCCGGCCTATTTTTGGTACACGGAGGCTCCTCGCAAAGTCTGGCCCCATTGCGAGCCCGGCGGACAAACTTGGCCATCCCCACCCCTCAAGGCTATAGCCCACCCGTTTTTTGGGCATTTTTGCGGCGGACGAACGTGGGGACCGGACCTCCGGGCGATTATTTTTGGGCGTGGCTGTGCTCGCTACCTATTTTTTGCACACAGAGGCCCCTCGCAAAGTCTGGCCCCATTCCGAGTCCGGCGGACGAACTTGGCCAACCCTACCACCCAAGGCTATAGCCCACCCGTTTTTTGGGCATTTTTGTGGCGGACGAACTTGGGGACCGGACCTTCGGGCACATATTTTTGGGCGTAGCTGTGCCCGCGGCCAATTTTTGGCGTACGGAGGCCCCTCGCAAAGTCTGGCCCCATTCCGAGTCCGGCGGACGAACTTGGCCATCCCCCCCCCAAGGCTATAGCCCACCCGGTTTTTGGGCATTTTTGCGGCGGACGAACTTGGGGACCGGACCTTCGGGCACATATTTTTGGGTGCCGCTGTGCCCGCGGCCTATTTTTGGCACACGGAGGCCCCTCGCAAAGTCTAGCCCCATTCCGAGTCCGGCGGACGAACTTGGCCAGTCCTCTCCCCAAGGCTATAGCCCACCCATTTTTGGGAATTTTTGTGTGGTGGACGAACTTGGGGCCGGACTTTCGGGCGCATATTTTTCGTCGCGGCTGTGCCCTCGGCCTATTTTTGGGACATAGAGTATCCTCGTAATGTCTTGCCCGATTACGAGTCCGGCGGACGAACTTGGCCAGCCCCTCCCCTCAAGGCTATAGCCCACCCGTTTTTGGGCATTTTGCGGGGGATGAACTTGGGGACCGGACCTTCGTGTGCTTATTTTTGTGATCAGCTGTGGCCTCGGCCTATTTTTGGCACACGGAGGCCACTCGCAATGTCTGGCCCCATTCCGATTCCGTGACGAACTTGGCCAGCACCTCCCCAAGGCTATAGCCCACCCGCTTTTGGAAATTTTTTGTAGCGGACGAACTTGGGGACCAGACCTTCGGGGACTTATTTTTGGACGCGCTGTGCCGTGACCTATTTTTGGCACACGTGGGTCCCTTACAAAGTCTGGCCCCATTCCGAGTCCGGCGGACGAACTTGTCCAGCCCCTCCCCCCAAGGCTATAGCCCACCCGTGTTTTGGGCATTTTTGAGGCGGGCGAAATTGGGGACCGTACCATCGGGCACTTATTTTTGGGCACGGCTGTGCCCGAGGCCTATTTTTGGCACACGGAGGACTCGCAATGTCTGGCCCCATTCCGAGTCCGGCGGACGACGAACTTGTCCAGCCCCTCCCCCCAAGCCTATAGCCCACCCATTTTTTGGGCATTTTTGCGGCGGGCGAACTTGGGGACCGAACCTTCGGGCACTTATTTTTGGGCACGGCTGTGCCCGTGGCCTATTTTTGGCACACGGAGGCCCCTCGCAAAGTCTGGCCCCATTCCGAGTCCGGCGGACGAACTTGGCCAGCCCCTCCAACCAAGGCTATAGCCCACCCGTTTTTTGGGCATTTTTGCTGCGGACGAACTTCGGGACGGGACCTTCGGGCACTTATTTTTGGGCGCGGCTATACCCGCGGCCTTTATTTGGCACACGGAGGCCCCTCGCAATGTCTAGCCCCATTCCGAGTCTGGCGGACGAACTTGGCCAGCCCCTCCCCCCATGGCTATAGCCCACCCGTTTTTTGGGCATTTTTGCGGCGGACGAATTTGGGGACCGGACCTTCGGGCGCTTATTTTTAGGCGCGGCTGTGTCCGCGGCCTATTTTTGATACAAGGAGGCCATCGCAAAGTCTGGCCCCATTCCGAGTCCGGCGGACGAACTTGGCCAGCCCCTCCCCCCAAGGCTATAGCCCACCCTTTTTTTGGGCATTTTTGCGGCGGACGAACTTGGGGACGGGTCCTTCGGGCGCCTATTTTTGGGCGCGGCTGTGACCACGACCTAGTTTTGGCACACAGAGGCCCCTCGCAAAGTCTGGCCCCATTCCGAGTCCGGCGGACGAACTTGGCCAGCCCCTCCCCCCAAGGCAATAGCCCACCCGTTTTTTGGGCATTTTTACGGCGGACGAACATGGGGACAGGACCTTCAGGCGCTTATTTTTGGGCGCGGCTGTGGCCGATGCCTATTTTTGGCACACGAGGCCCCTCGCAAAGTCTAACCCCATTCCGAGTCCGGCGGACGAACTTGGCCAGCTCCTCCCCCCAAGGCTATAGCCCACCCGTTTTTTGGGCATTTTTACGGCGGACGAACTTGGGGACCGGACCTTCGGGTGCGGCTGAGCACGGGGCCTATTTTTGGCACACGGAGGCCCCTCGCAAAGTCTGGCCCCATTCCGAGTCCGGCAGACGAACTTGGCCAGCCCCTCCCCCCAAGGTTATAGCCCACCCGTTTTTTGGGCATTTTTACCGAGGACGAACTTGGGGACCGGACCTTTGGGCGCTTATTTTTGGGTACGGCAGTGCCCGCGGCCAATTTTTGGTACACGGAGGCCCCTCGCAAAGTCTGGCCGCATTCCGAGTCCGGTGGACGAACTTGGCCAGCCCCACCCCCCAAGGCTATAGCCCACCCGTTTTTGTGGCCTTTTTCTGCTGGACGAACTTCGCGCTGCGGCCTTCGGGCGGGTATTTTTGGGCGCGGCTGTGTCCGCGGCCTATTTTTGGCACACGGAGGCGCCTCGCAAAGTTTCGTGCCATTCCGAGTCCGGCGGACGAAGTTGGCCAGCCCCACCCCCCAAGGCTATAGCCCACCCGTTTTTGTGGCCTTTTTCCGCTGGACGAACTTGGCGCCCCGGCCTTCGGGCAGGTATTTTTGGGCGCGGCTGTGCCCGCGGCCTATATTTGGCACACGGAGGTGCCTCGCAAAGTCTCGCGCCATTCCGAGTCCGGCGGCCGAAGTCGGCCGGCCCCACCCTCCAAGGCTATAGCCCACCCGTTTTTGTGGCCTTTTACCGCTGGACGAACTTGGCGCCCCGGCCTTCGGGAGGGTAATTTTGGGCGCGGCTGTGCCCGCGGCCTATTTTTGGCACACGGAGGTGCCTCCAAAAGTCTCGCGCCATTCCGGGTACGGCGGACGAAGTTGGCCAGCCCCACCCCCCAAGGCTATAGCCCACCCTTTTTTATGCCCTTTTTCCGCTGGACGAACTTGGCGCCCCGGCCATCGGGAGGGTAGTTTTGGGTGCGACTGTGCCCGCGGCCTAGTTTTGGGACACGGAGGCGCCTCGCAGAGTCTCGCGCCATTCCGAGTCCGGCGGACGAAGTTTGCCAGCCCCACCCCCCAAGGCTATTGCCCACCCGTTTTTGTGGCCTTTTTCCGCTGGACGAACTTGGCGCCCCGGCCTTCGGGCGGGTATTTTTGGGCGCGGCTGTGTCCGCGGCCTAGTTTTGGCACACGGAGGTGCCTCGCAAAGTCTCGCGGCATTCCGAGTCCGCCGGACGAAGTTGGCCAGCCCCACCCCGCAAGGCTATAGCCCACCCGGTTTTGTGGACTTTTACTGCTGGACGAACTTGGTGCCCCGGCCTTCGGGCGGGTATTTTTGGACGCGGCTGTGCCCGCTACCTATTTTTGGCACACGTAGACGCCTCGCAAAGTCTCGAGCCATTCCGAGTCCGGCGGACGAAGTTGGCCAGCCCCACCCCCCAAGGCTATAGCCCACCCGTTTTTGTGGCCTTTTTCCGCTGGACGAACTTGGCGCCCCGGCCTTCGGGCAGGTATTTTTTGGGCGCGGCTGTGCCCGCAGCCTATTTTTGTCACACGGAGGCACCTCGCAAAGTCTCGAGCCATTCCGAGTCCGGCGGACGAACTTGGCCAGCCCCACCCCCCAAGGCTATAGCCCACCCGTTTTTGTGGCCTTTTTCCGCTGGACGAACTTGGCGCCCAGGCCTTCGGGCAGGTATTTTTGGGCGCGGCTGTGCCCGCGGTCTATTTTTGTCACACGGAGGCACTTCGCAAAGTCTCGAGCCATTCCGAGTCCGGCGGACGAAGTTGGCCAGCCCCACCCCCAAAGGCTATAGCCCACCCGTTTTTGTGGCCTTTTTCCGCTGGACGAACTTGGCGCCCCGGCCTTCGGTCAGGTATTTTTGGGCGCGGCTGTGCCCGCGGCCTATATTTGGCACACGGAGGTGCCTCGCAAAGTCTCGCGCCATTCCGAGTCCCGCGGCCGAAGTCGGCCGGCCCCACCCTCCAAGGCTATAGCCCACCCGTTTTTGTGGCCTTTTACCGCTGGACGAACTTGGCGCCCCGGCCTTCGGGAGGGTAATTTTGGGCGCGGCTGTGCCCGCGGCCTATTTTTGGCACACGGAGGCGCCTCCAAAAGTCTCGCGCCATTCCGGGTACGGCGGACGAAGTTGGCCAGCCCCACCCCCCAAGGCTATAGCCCACCCGGTTTTGTGGCCTTTTTCCGCTGGACGAACTTGGCGCCCCGGCCCGGGGGAGGGTAGTGGTGGGTGCGACGGTGCCCGCTGCCGAGTTTTGGGACTCTGAGGCGCCTCGCAGAGTCTCGCGCCATTCCGAGTCCGGCGGACGAAGTTTGCCAGCCCCACCCCCCAAGGCTATTGCCCACCCGTTTTTGTGGCCTTTTTCCGCTGGACGAACTTGGTGCCCCGGCCTTCGGGCGGGTATTTTTGGGCGCGGCTGTGTCCGCGGCCTAGTTTTGGCACACGGAGGTGCCTCGCAAAGTCTCGCGGCATTCCGAGTCCGCCGGACGAAGTTGGCCAGCCCCACCCCGCAAGGCTATAGCCCACCCGGTTTTGTGGACTTTTACTGCTGGACGAACTTGGTGCCCCGGCCTTCGGGCGGGTATTTTTGGACGCGCTGTGCCCGCTACCTATTTTTGCACACGTAGACGCCTCGCAATGTCTCGTGCCATTCCGAGTCCGGCGGACGAAGTTGGCCAGCCCCACCCCCCAAGGCGATAGCCCACCCGGTTTTGTGGCCGTTTTCCGCTGGACGAACTTGGCGCCCCGGCCTTCGGGCCGGTATTTTTGGTCGCGGCTGTTCCCGCGGCCTATATTTGGCACACGGAGGCGCCTCGCAAAGTCTCGAGCCATTCCGAGTCCGGCGGACGAAGTTGGCCAGCCCCACCCCCCAAGGCTATAGCCCACCCGTTTTTGTGGCCTTTTTCCGCTGGACGAACTTGGCGCCCCGGCCTTCGGGCAGGTATTTTTTGGGCGCGGCTGTGCCCGCGGCCTATTTTTGTCACACGGAGGCACCTCGCAAAGTCTCGAGCCATTCCGAGTCCGGCGGACGAAGTTGGCCAGCCCCACCCCCCAAGGCTATAGCCCACCCGTTTTTTTTTCCTGGCCTTTTTCCGCTGGACGAACTTGGCGCCCCGGCCTTCGGGCGGGTATTTTTGGGTGCGGCTGTGCCCGCGGCCTATTTTTGGCACATGGAGGCACCTCGCAAAGTCTCGAGCCATTCCGAGTCCGGCGGACGAAGTTGGCCAGCCCCACCCCCCAAGGCTATAGCCCACCCGTTTTTGTGGCCTTTTTCCGCTGGACGAACTTGGCGCCCAGGCCTTCGGGCAGGTATTTTTGGGCGCGGCTGTGCCCGCGGTCTATTTTTGTCACACGGAGGCGCCTCGCAATGTCTCGAGCCATTCCGAGTCCGGCGGACGAAGTTGGCCAGCCCCACCCCCCAAGGCTATAGCCCACCCGTTTTTGTGGTCTTTTTCCACTGGACGAACTTGGCGCCCCGGCCTTCGGGCGGTTATTTTTGGGCGCGGCTGTGCCCGCGGCCTATTTTTGGCACACGGAGGCCCCTCGCAAAGTCTCGCGCCATTCTGAGTCTGGCGGACTAAGTGGGCCAGCCCCACCCCCCAAGGCTATAGCCCACCCGTTTTTGTGGCATTTTTCCGCTGGACGAACTTGGCGCCCCGGCCGTCGGGCGGTTATTTTTGAGTGCGGCTGTGCCTGCAGCCTATTTTTGGAAAACGGAGGGCCCTCGCAAAGTCTCTCCCCATTCCGAGTCCGGCGGACGAAGTTGGCAAGCCCCACCCCCCAAGGCTATAGCCCACCCGTTTTTGTGGCCTTTTTCCGCTGGACGAACTTGGCGCCCCGGCCTTCGGGCAGTTATTTTTGGGCGCGGCTGTGTCCGCAGCCTATTTTTGGAAAACGGAGGGCCCTCGCAAAGTCTCTCGCCATTCCGAGTCCGGCGGACGAAGTCGGCCAGCCCCACCCCCCAAGGCTATTACCCACCCGTTTTTGTGGCCTTTTTCCGCTGGACGAACTTGGCGCCCCGGCCTTCGGGTGGTTATTTTTGGGCGTGGCTGTGTCCGCGGCCTATTTTTGTCACACGGAGGCCCCTCGCAAAGTCTCGCGCCATTCCAAGTCCGGCGGACAAAGTGGGACAGCCCCACCCCCCGAGGCTATAGCCCACCCGTTTTTGTGGCCTTTTACCGCTGGACGAACTTGGCGCCCCGGCCATCGGGAGGGTAGTTTTGGGTGCGGCTGTGCCCGCGGCCTATTTTTGGCACACGGAGGCGCCTCCAAAAGTCTCGCACCATTCCGGGTACGGCGGACGAAGTTGGCCAGCCCCACCCCCCAAGGCTATAGCCCACCCTTTTTTATGCCCTTTTTCCGCTGGACGAACTTGGCGCCCCGGCCATCGGGAGGGTAGTTTTGGGTGCGACTGTGCCCGCGGCCTAGTTTTGGGACACGGAGGCGCCTCGCAGAGTCTCGCGCCATTCCGAGTCCGGCGGACGAAGTTTGCCAGCCCCACCCCCCAAGGCTATTGCCCACCCGTTTTTGTGGCCTTTTTCCGCTGGACGAACTTGGTGCCCCGGCCTTCGGGCGGGTATTTTTGGGCGCGGCTGTGACCGCGGCCTATTTTTGGCACACGGAGGCGCCTCGCAGAGTCTCGCGCCATTCCGAGTCCGGCGGACGAAGTTGGCCAGCCCCACCCCGCAAGGCTATAGCCCACCCGGTTTTGTGGACTTTTACTGCTGGACGAACTTGGTGCCCCGGCCTTCGGGCGGGTATTTTTGGACGCGGCTGTGCCCGCTACCTATTTTTGGCACACGTAGACGCCTCGCAAAGTCTCGAGCCATTCCGAGTCCTGCGGACGAAGAAGGCCCGCCCCACCCCCCAAGGCTATAGCCCACCCGTTTTTGTGGCCTTTTTCCGCTGGACGAACTTGGCGCCCCGGCCTTCGGGCAGGTATTTTTTGGGCGCGGCTGTGCCCGCGTCCTATTTTTGTCACACGGAGGCACCTCGCAAAGTCTCGAGCCATTCCGAGTCCGGCGGACGAAGTTGGCCAGCCCCACCCCCCAAGGCTATAGCCCACCCGTTTTTGTGGCCTTTTTCCGCTGGACGAACTTGGCGCCCAGGCCTTCGGGCAGGTATTTTTGGGCGCGGCTGTGCCCGCGGTCTATTTTTGTCACACGGAGGCACCTCGCAAAGTCTCGAGCCATTCCGAGTCCGGCGGACGAAGTTGGCCAGCCCCACCCCCCAAGGCTATAGCCCACCCGTTTTTGTGGCCTTTTTCCGCTGGACGAACTTGGCGCCCCGGCCTTCGGTCAGGTATTTTTTGGGCGCGGCTGTGCCCGCGGCCTATTTTTGTCACACGGAGGCACCTCGCAAAGTCTCGAGCCATTCCGAGTCCGGCGGACGAGTTGGCCAGCCCCACCCCCAAGGCTATAGCCCACCCGTTTTGTGGCCTTTTCCGCTGGACGAACTTGGCGCCCAGGCCTTCGGGCAGGTATTTTTGGGCGCGGCTGTGCCCATGGTCTATTTTGTCACACGGAGGCGCCACGCAATGTCTCGAGCCATTCCGAGTCCGGCGGACGAAGTTGGCCAGCCCCACCCCCCAAGGCTATAGCCCACCCGTTTTTGTGGTCTTTTTCCACTGGACGAACTTGGCGCCCCGGCCTTCGGGCGGTTATTTTTGGGCGCGGCTGTGCCCGCGGCCTATTTTTGGCACACGGAGGCCCCTCGCAAAGTCTCGCGCCATTCTGAGTCTGGCGGACTAAGTTGGCCAGCCCCACCCCCCAAGGCTATAGCCCACCCGTTTTTGTGGCATTTTTCCGCTGGACGAACTTGGCGCCCCGGCCGTCGGGCGGTTATTTTTGAGTGCGGCTGTGCCTGCAGCCTATTTTTGGAAAACGGAGGGCCCTCGCAAAGTCTCTCCCCATTCCGAGTCCGGCGGACGAAGTTGGCAAGCCCCACCCCCCAAGGCTATAGCCCACCCGTTTTTGTGGCCTTTTTCCGCTGGACGAACTTGGCGCCCCGGCCTTCGGGCAGTTATTTTTGGGCGCGGCTGTGTCCGCAGCCTATTTTTCACACACGGAGGCCCCTCGCAAAGTCTCGCGCCATTCCGAGTCCGGCGGACGAAGTCGGCCAGCCCCACCCCCCAAGGCTATTACCCACCCGTTTTTGTGGCCTTTTTCCGCTGGACGAACTTGGCGCCCCGGCCTTCGGGTGGTTATTTTTGGGCGTGGCTGTGTCCGCGGCCTATTTTTGTCACACGGAGGCCCCTCGCAAAGTCTCGCGCCATTCCAAGTCCGGCGGACAAAGTGGGACAGCCCCACCCCCCGAGGCTATAGCCCACCCGTTTTTGTGGCCTTTTACCGCTGGACGAACTTGGCGCCCCGGCCTTCGGGAGGGTAATTTTGGGCGCGGCTGTGCCCGCGGCCTATTTTTGGCACACGGAGGTGCCTCCCAAAGTCTCGCGCCATTCCGAGTCCGGGGGACGAAGTTGGCCAGCCCCACCCCCCAAGGCTATAGCCCACCCGTTTTTATGCCCTTTTTCCGCCGTACGAACTTGGCGCCCCGGCCATCGGGAGGGTAGTTTTGGGTGCGGCTGTGCCCGCGGCCTAGTTTTGGGACACGGAGGCACCTCGCAAAGTCTCGAGCCATTCCGAGTCCGGCGCACGAAGTTGGCCAGCCCCACCCCCCAAGGCTATGGCCCACCCGTTTTTGTGGCCTTTTTCCGCTGGACGAACTTGGCGCCCCGGCCGTCGGGCGGTTATTTTTGAGTGCGGCTGTGCCTGCAGCCTATTTTTGGAAAACGGAGGGCCCTCGCAAAGTCTCTCCCCATTCCGAGTCCGGCGGACGAAGTTGGCAAGCCCCACCCCCCAAGGCTATAGCCCACCCGTTTTTGTGGCCTTTTTTCGCTGGACGAACTTGGCGCCGCGCCTCGGGAGGTTATTTTGGGCGCAGCTGTCTTGTGTGGCCTATTTTTGGCACACGGAGGCCCCTCGCAAAGTCTCGCGCCATTCCGAGCCCGGCGGACTAAGTTGGCCAGCCCCACCCCCCAAGGCTATAGCCCACCCGTTTTTGTGGCCTTTTTCCGCTGGACGAACTTGGCGCCCCGGCCTTCGGGCGGTTATTTTTGGGCGCGGCTGTGTCCGCGGCCTATTTTTGGCACACGGAGGCCCCTCATAAAGTCTCGCGCCATTCCGAGCCCGGCGGACGAAGTTGGCCAGCCCCACCCCCCAAGGCTATAGCCCACCCGTTTTTGTGGCCTTTTTCCACTGGACGAACTTGGCGCCCCGGTCTTCGGGAGGTTATTTTTGGGCGCGGCTGTGCCCGCGGCCTATTTTTGGCACATGGAGGCCCCTTGCAAAGTCTCGTGCCATTCCGAGTCCGGCGGACTAAGTTGGCCAGCCCCAGCCCCCAAGGCTATAGCCCACCCGTTTTTGTGGCCTTTTTCCGCTGGACGAACTTGTCGCCCCGGCCTTCGGGCGGGTATTTTTGGACGCGACTGTGTCCGCGGCCTAGTTTTGGCACACGGAGGTGCCTCGTAATGTCTCGCGGCATTCCGAGTCCGGCGGACGAAGTCGGCCAGCCCCACCCCGCAAGGCTATAGCCCACCCGGTTTTGTGGACTTTTACCGCTGGACGAACTTGGCGCCCCGGCCTTCGGGCGGGTATTTTTGGACACGGCAGTGCCCGCTGCCTATTTTTGGCACACGTAGACGCCTAGCAAAGTCTCGGGCCATTCCGAGTCCGGCGGATGAAGTTGGCCAGCCCCACCCCCCAAGGCTATAGCCCACCCGTTTTTGTGGCCTTTTTCTGCTGGACGAACTTGGCGCCCCGGCCTTCGGGCAGGTATTTTTTGGGCGCGGCTCTGCCCGCGGCCTATTTTTGTCACACAGAGGCACCTCGCAAAGTCTCGAGCCATTCCGAGTCCGGCGGACAAAGTTGGCCAGCCCCACCCCCGAAGGCTATAGCCGACCCGTTTTTGTGGCCTTTTTCCGCTGGACGAACTTGGCGCCCAGGCCTTCGGGCAGATATTTTTGGGCGCGGCTGTGCCCGCAGTCTATTTTTGTCACACGGAGGTGCCTCGCAATGTCTCGAGCCATTCCGAGTCCGGCGGACGAAGTTGGCCAGCCCCACCCCCCAAGGCTATAGCCCACCCGTTTTTGTGGTCTTTTTCCACTGGACGAACTTGGCGCCCCGGCCTTCGGGCGGTTATTTTTGGGCGCGGCTGTGCCCGCGGCCTATTTTTGGCACACGGAGGCCCCTCGTAAAGTCTCGCGCCATTCCGAGTCCGGCGGACGAAGTTGGCCAACCCCACCCCCCAAGGCTATAGCCCACCCGTTTTTGTGGCCTTTTTCAGCTGGACGAAGTTGGCTCCCCGGCCTTCGGGCTTTTATTTTTGGGCGCGGCTGTGCTTGCGGCCTATTTTTGGCACATGGAGGTGCCTCGCAAAGTCTCGCGCCATTCCAAGTCCGGCGGACGAAGTTGGCTAGCCACACCCCCCAAGGCTATAGCCCACCCGTTTTGGTGGCCTTTTTCAGCTGGACGAACTTGGCGCCCCGGCCTTCGGGCTGTTATTTTTGGGCGCGGCTGTGCCCGCGGCCTAATTTTTGCACAAGGAGGCGCCTCGCAAAGTCACGCGCCATTCCGAGTCCGGCAGACGAAGTTGGCCAGCCCTACCCCCCAAGGCTATAGCCCACCCGTTTTTGTGGCCTTTTTCAGCTGGACGAACTTGGCGCCCCGGCCTTCGGGCGGTTATTTTTGGGCGTGGCTGTGCCCACGGCCTATTTTTGCACATGAAGGCGCCTCGCAAAGTCACGCGCCATTCCGAGTCCGGCAGACGAAGTTGGCCAGCCCTACCCCCCAAGGCTATAGCCCACCCGTTTTTGTGGCCTTTTTCAGCTGGACGAACTTGACGCCCGGCCTTCGGGCGGTTATTTTGGGCGTGGCTGTGCCCACGGCCTATTTTGCACATGGAGCGCCTCGCAAAGTCACGCGCCATTCCGAGTCCGGCAGACGAAGTTGGCCAGCCCCACCCCCCAATGCTATAGCCCACCCGTTCTTGTGGCCTTTTTCAGCTGGACGAAGTTGGCGCCCCGGCCTTCGGGCGGTTATTTTTGGGCGCGGCTGTGCCAACGGCCTATTTTTGCAAATTGAGGCGCCACGCCAAATCTCGCGCCATTCCGAGTCCGGCGGACGAAGTGGGCAGCCCCACCCCCCAATGCTATAGCCCACCCGGTCTTGTGGCCTTTTTCAGCTGGACGAAGTTGGCGCCCCGGCCTTCGGGCGGTTATTTTTGGGCGCGGCTGTGCCCGCAGCCTATTTTTGGCACATGGAGGCGCCTCGCAAAATCTCGCGCAATTCCGAGTCCGGCGGACGAAGTGGGCCAGCCCCACTCCCCTAGGCTATAGCCCACCCGTTTTTGTGGGCTTTTTCAGCTGGACGAACTTGGCGCCCCGGCCTTCGGGCGGTTATTTTTGGGCGTGGCTGTGCCCACGGCCTATTTTTGCACATGGAGGCGCCTCGTAAAATTTCGCGCCATTCCGAGTCCGGCGGACGAAGTGGGCCGGCCCCACCCCCCAATGCTATAGCCCACCCGTTCTTGTGGCCTTTTTCAGCTGGACGAAGTTGGCGCCCCGGCCTTCGGGCGGTTATTTTTGGGCGCGGCTGTGTCCGCGGCCTATTTTTGGCACACGGAGGTGCCTCGTAAAGTCTTGCGCCATTCCGAGTCCGGCGGACGAAGGCGGCCAGCCTCACTCCCCAAGGCTATAGCCCACCCGTTTTTGTGGCCTTTTGCCGCTGGACGAACTTGGCGCCCCGGACTTCGGGAGGTTATTTTTGTGCGCGGCTGTGCCCGTGGCCTATTTTTGGTACACGGAGCCACCTCGCAAAGTCTCGCGCCATTCCGAGTCCGGCAGACGAAGTGGGCCAGCCCCACGCCCCTAGGCTATAGCCCACCCGTTCTTGTGGCCTTTTTCCGCTGGACGAAGTTGGCGCCCCGGCCTTCGGGCGGTTATTTTTGGGCGCGGCTGTGCCCGCGGCCTATTTTTGGCACACGGAGGCGCCTCGCAAAGTCTCGCGCCATTCCGAGTGCGGCGGACGAAGTTGGCCAGCCCCACCCCCCAAGGCTATAGCCCACCCATTTTTGTGGCCTTTTTCCGCTGGACGAACATGGCGCCCCGGACGTCGGGCGGGTATTTTTGGGCGCGGCTATGCCCGCGGCATATTTTTGGCACACGGAGGTGCCTCGCCAAGTCTCGCGCCATTCCGAGTCCGGCGGACGAAGTTGGCCAGCCCCACCCCACAAGGCTCTAGCCCACCCGTTTTTGTGGCCGTTTTCCGCTGGACGAACTTGGCGCCCCGGCCTTCGGGCGGGTATTTTGGGCGCGGCTGTGCCCGCGGTCTATTTTTGGCACACGGAGGCGCCTCGCAAATTATCACGCCATTCCGAGTCCGGCGGACGAAGTTGGCCAGCCCCACCTTCCATGGCTATAGCCCACCCGTTTTTGTGGCCTTTTTCCGCTGGACGAACTTGGCGCCCCAGCCATCGGGCGGGTATTTTTGGGCGAAGCTGTGCCCGCGGCCTATTTTTGGCACACGGAGGTGCCTCGCAATGTCTCGCGCCATTCCAAGTCCGGCGGACGAAGTTGTCCAGCCCCACCCCCCAAGCCTATAGCCCACCCGTTTTTGTGGCCTTTTTCCGCTGGACGAACATGGCGCCCCGGACTTCGGGCAGGTATTTTTGGGCGCGGCTGTTTCCGCGCCCTATTTTTTGCACACGGAGGCCCCTCACAAAGTCTCGCGCCATTCCGAGTCCGGCGGACGAAGTGGGCAAGCCCCACCCCCCAAGGCTATAGCCCACCGGTTTTGTGGCCTTTTTCTGCTGGACGAACTTGGCGCCCGGCCTTCGGGCGGGTATTTTTGGCGCGGCTGTGCCGCGGCCTATTTTTGGCACACGGAGCGCCTCGCAAAGTCTCGCGCCATTCCGAGTGCGGCGGACGAGTTGGCCAGCCCCACCCCAAGGCTATAGCCCACCCGTTCTTGTGGCCTTTTTCCGCTGGACGAACATGGCGCCCCGGACGTCGGGCGGGTATTTTTGGGCGCGGCTATGCCCGCGGCATATTTTTGGCACACGGAGGTGCCTCGCCAAGTCTCGCGCCATTCCGAGTCCGGCGGACGAAGTTGGCCAGCCCACCCCACAAGGCTCTAGCCCACCCGTTTTTGTGGCCGTTTTCCGCTGGACGAACTTGGCGCCCCGGCCTTCGGGCGGGTATTTTGGGCGCGGCTGTGCCCGCGGTCTATTTTTGGCACACGGAGGCGCCTCGCAAATTATCACGCCATTCCGATTCCGGGGGACGTAGTTGGCCAGCCCCACCTTCCATGGCTATAGCCCACCCGTTTTTGTGGCCTTTTTCCGCTGGACGAACTTGGCGCCCCAGCCATCGGGCGGGTATTTTTGGGCGAAGCTGTGCCCGCGGCCTATTTTTGGCACACGGAGGTGCCTCGCAATGTCTCGCGCCATTCCAAGTCCGGCGGACGAAGTTGTCCAGCCCCACCCCCCAAGCCTATAGCCCACCCGTTTTTGTGGCCTTTTTCCGCTGGACGAACATGGCGCCCCGGACTTCGGGCAGGTATTTTTGGGCGCGGCTGTTTCCGCGCCCTATTTTTTGCACACGGAGGCCCCTCACAAAGTCTCGCGCCATTCCGAGTCCGGCGGACGAAGTGGGCAAGCCCCACCCCCCAAGGCTATAGCCCACCGGTTTTTGTGGCCTTTTTCTGCTGGACGAACTTGACGCCCCGGCCTTCGGGCGGGTATTTTTGGGTGCGGCTGTGCCCGCGGCCTATTTTCTGCACACGGAGGCGCCTCGCAAAGTCTCGCGCCATTCTGAGTCCGACGGATGAAGTTTGCCAGCCCCAGCCCCCAAGGCTATAGCCCACCCGTTTTTGTGGCCTTTTTCAGCTGGACGAATTTGGCGCCCCGGCCTTCGGGCGGTTATTTTTTAGCGCGGCTGTGCCCGGGGCCTATTTTTGGCACACATAGGCGCCTCGCAAAGTCTCGCGCCATTCTGAGTCCGACGGATGAAGTTTGCCAGCCCCAGCCCCCAAGGCTATAGCCCACCCGCTTTTGGGGCCCTTTTCAGCTGGCCGAATTTGGCGCCCCGGCCTTCGGGCGGTTATTTTTGGGCGCGGCTGTGCCGGGGCCTATTTTTGTCACACGTAGGCACCTCGCAAAGTCTCACGACATTCCGAGTCCGCGGACGAAGTGGGCCGGCCCCACCCCCCAAGGCTATAGCCCACCCATTTTTGTGGCCTTTTTCCGCTGGACGAACTTGGCGACCCGGCCTTCGGGCAGTTATTTTTGGGCGCGGCTGTGCCCGCGGCCTATTTTTGGCACACGGAGGTGCCTCGCAACATCTCGCGCTATTCCGAGTCCGGCGGAGGAAGTTGGCCGGCCCCACCCCCCAAGGCTATAGCCCACCCGTTTTTGTGGCCTTTTTCCGCTGGACGAACTTTGCGCCCCGGCCTTCGGGCAGTTATTTTTGGGCGCGGCTGTGCCCGCGGCCTATTTTTGGCACACGGAGGCACCTCGGAAAGTCTCGCGCCATTCCGAGTCCGGCGGACGAAGTGGGCCAGCCCCACCCCCCAAGGCTATAGCCCGCCCGTTTTTGTGGCCTTTTTCCGCTGGACGAACTTGGCGCCCCGGCCTTCGGGCGGTTATTTTTGGGGGCGACTGTCCCCGCGACCTAGTTTTGGCACACGGAGGCACCTCGCAAAGTCTCGCACCATTCTGAGTCCAACGGACGAAGTTGGGCTGCCCCACCCCCCAAGCCTATAGCCCACCCGTTTTTGTGGCCATTTTCCGCGAGGATGAACTTGGCGCCCCGGCCTTCGGGCAGTTATTTTTGGGCGCGGCTGTGCCCGGGGCCTATTTTTGGCACACGGAGGCGCCTCGCAAAGTCTCGCGCTATTCCGAGTCCGGCGGAGGAAGTGGGCCGGCCCCACCCCCCAAGGCTATAGCCCACCCGTTTTTGTGGCCTTTTTCCGCTGGACGAACTTTGCGCCCCGGCCTTCGGGCGGTTATTTTTGGGCGCGGCTGTGCCCGCGGCCTATTTTTGGCACACGGAGGCACCTCACAAAGTCTCGCACCATTCTCAGTCCGGCGGACGAAGTTTGCCAGCCCCACCCCCCAAGACTATAGCACACCCGTTTTTGTGGCCTTTTTCCGCTGGACGAACTTGGCGCCCCGGCCTTTGGGTGGTTATTTTTGGGCGCGGCTGTGCCCGTGGCCTATTTTCGGCACACGGAGGAGCCTCGCAAAGTCTCGCGCCATTCTAAGTCCGGCGGATGAAGTTTGCCAGCCCCAACCCCCAAGGCTATAGCCCACCGGTTTTTGTGGCCTTTTTCTGCTGGACGAACTTGACGCCCCGGCCTTCGGGCGGGTATTTTTGGGTGCGGCTGTGCCCGCGGCCTATTTTCTGCACACGGAGGCGCCTCGCAAAGTCTCGCGCCATTCTGAGTCCGACGGATGAAGTTTGCCAGCCCCAGCCCCCAAGGCTATAGCCCACCCGTTTTTGTGGCCTTTTTTTTCACTGGGACGAATTTGGCGCCCGGCCTTCGGGCGGTTATTTTTAAGCGCGCTGTGCCGGGGCCTATTTTTTGCACACTTAGGCGCCTCTCAAAGTCTCGCGCCATTCTGAGTCCGACGGATGAAGTTTGCCAGCCCTGACCCCAAGGCTATAGCCCACCCGTTTTGTGGCCTTTTTCAAATTTGGGCGAATTTGGCGCCCCGGCCTTCGGGCGGTTATTTTTGTGCGCGGCTGTGCCCGGGGCCTATTTTTGGCACACATAGGCGCCTCGCAAAGTCTCACGACATTCCGAGTCCGGCGGACGAAGTGGGCCGGCCCCACCCCCCAAGGCTATAGCCCACCCGTTTTTGTGGCCTTTTTCCATTTGGACGAACTTGGCGACCCGGCCTTCGGGCAGTTATTTTTGGGCGCGGCTGTGCCCGCGGCCTATTTTTGGCACACGGAGGTGCCTCGCAACATCTCGCGCTATTCCGAGTCCGGCGGAGGAAGTTGGCCGGCCCCACCCCCCAAGGCTATAGCCCACCCGTTTTTGTGGCCTTTTTCCGCTGGACGAACTTTGCGCCCCGGCCTTCGGGCAGTTATTTTTGGGCGCGGCTGTGCCCGCGGCCTATTTTTGGCACACGGAGGCACCTCGGAAAGTCTCGCGCCATTCCGAGTCCGGCGGACGAAGTGGGCCAGCCCCACCCCCCAAGGCTATAGCCCGCCCGTTTTTGTGGCCTTTTTCCGCTGGACGAACTTGGCGCCCCGGCCTTCGGGCGGTTATTTTTGGGGGCGACTGTCCCCGCGACCTAGTTTTGGCACACGGAGGCACCTCGCAAAGTCTCGCACCATTCTGAGTCCAACGGACGAAGTTGGGCTGCCCCACCCCCCAAGCCTATAGCCCACCCGTTTTTGTGGCCATTTTCCGCAGGATGAACTTGGCGCCCCGGCCTTCGGGCAGTTATTTTTGGGCGCGGCTGTGCCCGGGGCCTATTTTTGGCACACGGAGGCGCCTCGCAAAGTCTCGCGCTATTCCGAGTCCGGCGGAGGAAGTGGGCCGGCCCCACCCCCCAAGGCTATAGCCCACCCGTTTTTGTGGCCTTTTTCCGCTGGACGAACTTTGCGCCCCGGCCTTCGGGCGGTTATTTTTGGGCGCGGCTGTGCCCGCGGCCTATTTTTGGCACACGGAGGCACCTCACAAAGTCTCGCACCATTCTCAGTCCGGCGGACGAAGTTTGCCAGCCCCACCCCCCAAGACTATAGCACACCCGTTTTTGTGGCCTTTTTCCATTTGGACGAACTTGGCGCCCCGGCCTTTGGGTGGTTATTTTTGGGCGCGGCTGTGCCCGTGGCCTATTTTCGGCACACGGAGGAGCCTCGCAAAGTCTCGCGCCATTCTAAGTCCGGCGGATGAAGTTTGCCAGCCCCAACCCCCAAGGCTATAGCCCACCGGTTTTTGTGGCCTTTTTCTGCTGGACGAACTTGACGCCCCGGCCTTCGGGCGGGTATTTTTGGGTGCGGCTGTGCCCGCGGCCTATTTTCTGCACACGGAGGCGCCTCGCAAAGTCTCGCGCCATTCTGAGTCCGACGGATGAAGTTTGCCAGCCCCAGCCCCCAAGGCTATAGCCCACCCGTTTTTGTGGCCTTTTTCAGCTGGACGAATTTGGCGCCCCGGCCTTCGGGCGGTTATTTTTTAGCGCGGCTGTGCCCGGGGCCTATTTTTGGCACACATAGGCGCCTCGCAAAGTCTCGCGCCATTCTGAGTCCGACGGATGAAGTTTGCCAGCCCCAGCCCCCAAGGCTATAGCCCACCCGTTTTTGTGGCCTTTTTCAGCTGGACGAATTTGGCGCCCCGGCCTTCGGGCGGTTATTTTTGGGCGCGGCTGTGCCCGGGGCCTATTTTTGGCACACATAGGCGCCTCGCAAAGTCTCACGACATTCCGAGTCCGGCGGACGAAGTGGGCCGGCCCCACCCCCCAAGGCTATAGCCCACCCATTTTTGTGGCCTTTTTCCGCTGGACGAACTTGGCGACCCGGCCTTCGGGCAGTTATTTTTGGGCGCGGCTGTGCCCGCGGCCTATTTTTGGCACACGGAGGTGCCTCGCAACATCTCGCGCTATTCCGAGTCCGGCGGAGGAAGTTGGCCGGCCCCACCCCCCAAGGCTATAGCCCACCCGTTTTTGTGGCCTTTTTCCGCTGGACGAACTTTGCGCCCCGGCCTTCGGGCAGTTATTTTTGGGCGCGGCTGTGCCCGCGGCCTATTTTTGGCACACGGAGGCACCTCGGAAAGTCTCGCGCCATTCCGAGTCCGGCGGACGAAGTGGGCCTGCCCCACCCCCCAAGGCTATAGCCCGCCCGTTTTTGTGGCCTTTTTCCGCTGGACGAACTTGGCGCCCAGGCCTTCGGGCGGTTATTTTTGGGGGCGACTGTCCCCGCGGCCTAGTTTTGGCACACGGAGGCACCTCGCAAAGTCTCGCACCATTCTGAGTCCAACGGACGAAGTTGGGCTGCCCCACCCCCCAAGCCTATAGCCCACCCGTTTTTGTGGCCATTTTCCGCAGGATGAACTTGGCGCCCCGGCCTTCGGGCCGGTATTTTTGGGCGCGGCTGTGCCCGGGGCCTATTTTTGGCACACGGAGGCACCTCGCAAAGTCTCGCTCTATTCCGAGTCCGGCGGAGGAAGTGGGCCGGCCCCACCCCCCAAGGCTATAGCCCACCCGTTTTTGTGGCCTTTTTCCGCTGGACGAACTTTGCGCCCCGGCCTTCGGGCGGTTATTTTTGGGCGCGGCTGTGCCCGCGGCCTATTTTTGGCACACGGAGGCACCTCACAAAGTCTCGCACCATTCTCAGTCCGGCGGACGAAGTTTGCCAGCCCCACCCCCCAAGACTATAGCACACCCGTTTTTGTGGCCTTTTTCCGCTGGACGAACTTGGCGCCCCGGCCTTTGGGTGGTTATTTTTGGGCGCGGCTGTGCCCGTGGCCTATTTTCGGCACACGGAGGAGCCTCGCAAAGTCTCGCGCCATTCTAAGTCCGGCGGATGAAGTTTGCCAGCCCCAACCCCCAAGGCTATATCCCACCCGTTTTTGTGGCCTTTTTCAGCTGGACGAATTTGGCGCCCCGGCTTTCGGGCGGTTATTTTTGGGCGCGGCTGTGCCCGCGGCCTATTTTTGGCACACGGAGGCGCCTCGCAAAGTCTCGCGCTATTCCGAGTCCGGCGGAGGAAGTTGGCCGGCCCCACCCCCCAAGGCTATAGCCCACCCGTTTTTGTGGCCTTTTTCCGCTGGACGAACTTTGCGCCCCGGCCTTCGGGCGGTTATTTTTGGGCGCGGCTGTGCCCACCGCCTAGTTTTGGCATACGGAGGTCCCTCGCAAAGTCTCGCGCCATTCCGAGTCCGGCGGACGAAGTTGGCCCACCCCACCCCCCAAGGCTATAGCCCACCCGTTTTTGTGGCCTTTTTCCGCTGGACGAACTTGGCGCCCCGGCCTTCGGGCGGTTATTTTTGCGCGCGCCTGTGCCCGCGGCCTATTTTTGGAACACGGAGGACCCTCGTAAAGTCTCGCCCCATTCCGAGTCCGGCGGACGAAGTTGGCCAGCACCACCCCCCAAGGCTATAGCCCACCCGTTTTTGTGGCCTTTTTCCGCTGGACGAACTTGGCGCCCCGGCCTTCGGGCGGTTATTTTTGGGCGCGGCTGTGCTCGCGGCCTGTTTTTGTCACACGGAGGCCCCTCGCAAAGTCTCGCGCCATTCCGAGTCCGGCGGACGAAGTTGGCCAGCCCCACCCCCCAGGGCTATAGCCCAACCGTTTTTGTGCCCTTTTTCCGCTGGACGAACTTGCCGTCCCGGCGTTCGGGCGGTTATTTTTGGCCGCGGCTGTGCCCGCGGCCTATTTTTGGCACACGGAGGCCCCTCGCAAAGTCTAGCGCCATTCCGAGTCCGGCGGACGAAGTTGGCCAGCCCCACCCCCCAAGGCTATTACCCACCCGTTTTTGTGGCCTTTTTCCGCTGGACGAACTTGGCGCCCCGGCCTTCGGGTGGTTATTTTTAGGCGTGGCTGTGTCCGCGGCCTATTTTTGTCACACGGAGGCCCCTCGCAAAGTCTCGCGCCATTCCGAGTCCGGCAGACATAGTGGGACAGCCCCACCCCCCGAGGCTATAGCCCACCCGTTTTTGTGGCCTTTTTACGCTGGACGACCTTGGCGCCCCGGCCTTCGGGCGGTTATTTTTGGGCGCGGCTGTGCCCACTGCCTAGTTTTGGCATACGGAGGTCCCTCGCAAAGTCTCGCGCCATTCCGAGTCCGGCGGACGAAGTTGGCCCGCCCCACCCCCCAAGGCTATAGCCCACCCGTTTTTGTGGCCTTTTTCCGCTGGACGAAGTTGGTGCCCCGGCCTTCGGGCGGTTATTTTTGGGCGCGGCTGTGCTCGCGGCCTGTTTTTGTCACACGGAGGCCCCTCGCAAAGTCTCGTGCCATTCCGAGTCCGGCGGACGAAGTTGGCCAGCCCCACCCCCCAAGGCTATAGCCCACCCGTTTTTGTGCCCTTTTTCCGCTGGACGAACTTGCCGTCCCGGCGTTCGGGCGGTTATTTTTGGCCGCGGCTGTGCCCGCGGCCTATTTTTGGCACACAGAGGCCCCTCGCAAAGTCTAGCGCCATTCCGAGTCCGGCGGACGAAGTTGGCCAGCCCCACCCCCCAAGGCTATTACCCACCCGTTTTTGTGGCCTTTTTCCGCTGGACGAACTTGGCGCCCCGGCCTTCGGGTGGTTATTTTTAGGCGTGCCTGTGTCCGCGGCCTATTTTTGTCACACGGAGGCCCCTCGCAAAGTCTCGCGCCATTCCGAGTCCGGCGGACAAAGTGGGACAGCCCCACCCCCCGAGGCTATAGCCCACCCGTTTTTGTGGCCTTTTTACGCTGGACGACCTTGGCGCCCCGGCCTTCGGGCGGTTATTTTTGGGCGCGGCTGTGCCCACTGCCTAGTTTTGGCATACGGAGGTCCCTCGCAAAGTCTCGCGCCATTCCGAGTCCGGCGGACGAAGTTGGCCCGCCCCACCCCCCAAGGCTATAGCCCACCCGTTTTTGTGGCCTTTTTCCGCTGGACGAAGTTGGTGCCCCGGCCTTCGGGCGATTATTTTTGGGCGCGGCTGTGCCCGCGGCCTACTTTTGGCACACGGAGGCCCCACGCAAAGGTTCGCGCCATTCCGAGTCCGGCGGACGAAGTGGGCCAGCCCCGGCCCCCAAGGCTATAGCCCACCCATTTTTGTGGCCTTTTTCAGCTGGACGAATTTGGCGCCCCGGCTTTCGGGCGGTTATTTTTGGGTGCGGCTGTGCCCGCGGCCTATTTTTGGCACACGGAGGTGCCTCGCAAAGTCTCGCACCATTCCGAGTCCGGCGGAGGAAGTGGGCCGGCCCCACCCCCCAAGGCTATAGCCCACCCGTTTTTGTGGCCTTTTTCCGCTGGACGAACTTGGCGCCCGGCCTTCGGGCGGTTATTTTTAAGGCGCGGCTGTGCCCATGACCTATTTTGGCACACGGAGGCACCTCACAAAGGCTCGCACCATTACGAGTCCGAGGCGGTGGAAGTGGGCCTGCCCCACCCCCCAAGGCTATAGCCCACCCGTTTTTGTGGCCTTTTTCCGCTGGACGAACTTGGCGCCCCAGCCTTCGGGCGGTTATTTTTGGGTGCGGCTGTGCCCGCGGCCTATTTAGGCACACGGAGGCGCCTCGCAAAGTCTCGCGCCATTCCGAGTCCGGCAGACGAATTGCGCCAGCCCCACGCCCCTAGGCTATAGCCCACCTATTTTTGTGGCCTTTTTCCGCTGGACGATCTTGGCGCCCCGGCCTTCGGGCGGTTATTTAGGGCGCGGCTATGCCCGCGGCCTATTTTTGGCAGAAGGAGGCGCCTCCCAAAGTCTCGCGCCATTCTGAGTCCGGCGGACGAAGTTGGCCAGCCCTACCCCCCAACGCTATAGGCCACCCGTTTTGGTGGCCTCTTTCCGCAGGACGAACTTGGCGCCCCGGCCTTCGGGCGGTTATTTTTGGGCGCGGCTGTGCCCGCGGCCTATTTTTCGCACATGGAGGTGCCTCACAAAGTCTCGCACCATTCCGAGTCCGGCGGAGGAAGTTGGCCGGCCCCAACCCCCAAGGCTATAGCCCACCCGTTTTTGTGGCCTTTTTCCGCTGGACGAACTTGGCGCCCCAGCCTTCGGGCGGTTATTTTTGGGCGCGGCTATGGCCGCGGCCTATTTTTGGCACACGGAGACGCCTCGCCAAGTCTCGCACTATTCCGAGTCCGGCGGAGGAAGTTGGCCGGCCACACCCCCCAAGGCTATAGCCATCCCGTTTTTGTGGCCTTTTTCCGCTGGACGAACTTGGCGCCCCAGCCTTCAGGCGGTTATTTTTGGGCGCGGCTGTGCCCGCGGCCTATTTAGGCACACGGAGGCGCCTCGCAAAGTCTCGCGCCATTCCGAGTCCGGCAGACGAAGTGGGCCAGCCCACGCCCACAGGCTATAGCCCACCCGTTTTTGTGGCCTTTTTCCGCTGGACGAACTTGGCGCCCCCGCCTTCGGGCGGTTATTTTTGGGCGCGGCTGTGCCCGCGGCCTATTATTGGCACACGGAGGTGCCTCGTAAAGTCTTGCGCCATTCCGAGTCTGGCGGACGAAGTAGGCCAGCCCCACCCCCCAAGGTTATAGCCCACCCGTTTTTGTGGCCTTTTTCCGCTGGGACGAACTTGGCGCCCGGACTTCGGGCGGTTATTTTTAGGCACGGCTGTGCCCGTGGCCTATTTTTGGTACACGGAGCGCCTCGCAAAGTCTCGCGCCACTCCGAGTCCGGCAGGACGAAGTGGGCCAACCCCACGCCCTAGGCTATAGCCCACCCGTTTTTGTGGCCTTTTTCAGCTGGACGAACTTGGCGCCCGGCCTTCGGGCAGTTATTTTTAGGCGTGGCTGTGCCGTGGCCTATTTTACACAGGAGGCGCCTCGCAAAATCTCGCGCCATTCCGAGTCCGGCGGACGAAGTGGGCCTCGCCCCACCCCCAAGGCTATAGCCCACCTGTTCTTGTGCCCTTTTTCAGCTGGACGAAGTTGGCTCCCCGGCCTTCGGGCTGTTATTTTTGGGCGCAGCTGTGCCCGCGGGCTATTTTTGGCACATGGAGGCGCCTCGCAAAGTCTCGCGCCATTCCGAGTCCGGCGGACAAAGTCGACCAGCCACACCCCCCAAGGCTATAGCCCACCCGTTTTTGTGGCCTTTTTCCGCGGGACGAACTTGGCGCCCCGGCCTTCGGGCGGTTATTTTTGGGCGCGGCTGTGCCCGTGGCCTATTTTTGGCACACGGAGGCACCTCACAAAGGCTCGCACCATTACGAGTCCGGCGGAGGGAGTGGGCCGGCCCCACCCCCCAAGGCTATAGCCCACCCGTTTTTGTGGCCTTTTTCAGCTGGACGAACTTGGCGCCCCGGCCTTCGGGCGGTTATTTTTGGGCGTGGCTGTGCCCACGGCCTATTTTTGCACATGAAGGCGCCTCGCAAAGTCACGCGCCATTCCGAGTCCGGCAGACGAAGTTGGCCAGCCCTACCCCCCAAGGCTATAGCCCACCCGTTTTTGTGGCCTTTTTCAGCTGGACGAACTTGACGCCCCGGCCTTCGGGCGGTTATTTTTGGGCGCGGCTGTGCCCACTGCCTAGTTTTGGCATACGGAGGTCCCTCGCAAAGTCTCGCGCCATTCCGAGTCCGGCGGACGAAGTTGGCCCGCCCCCCCCCCCAAGGCTATAGCCCACCCGTTTTTGTGGCCTTTTTCCGCTGGACGAAGTTGGTGCCCCGGCCTTCGGGCGATTATTTTTGGGCGCGGCTGTGCCCGCGGCCTACTTTTGGCACACGGAGGCCCCACGCAAAGGTTCGCGCCATTCCGAGTCCGGCGGACGAAGTGGGCCAGCCCCGGCCCCCAAGGCTATAGCCCACCCATTTTTGTGGCCTTTTTCAGCTGGACGAATTTGGCGCCCCGGCTTTCGGGCGGTTATTTTTGGGTGCGGCTGTGCCCGCGGCCTATTTTTGGCACACGGAGGTGCCTCGCAAAGTCTCGCACCATTCCGAGTCCGGCGGACAAAGTGGGACAGCCCCACCCCCCGAGGCTATAGCCCACCCGTTTTTGTGGCCTTTTTACGCTGGACGACCTTGGCGCCCCGGCCTTCGGGCGGTTATTTTTGGGCGCGGCTGTGCCCACTGCCTAGTTTTGGCATACGGAGGTCCCTCGCAAAGTCTCGCGCCATTCCGAGTCCGGCGGACAAAGTCGACCAGCCACACCCCCCAAGGCTATAGCCCACCCGTTTTTGTGGCCTTTTTCCGCGGGACGAACTTGGCGCCCCGGCCTTCGGGCGGTTATTTTTGGGCGCGGCTGTGCCCGCGGCCTATTTTTGGCACACGGAGGCACCTCACAAAGGCTCGCACCATTACGAGTCCGGCGGAGGGAGTGGGCCGGCCCCACCCCCCAAGGCTATAGCCCACCCGTTTTTGTGGCCTTTTTCAGCTGGACGAACTTGGCGCCCCGGCCTTCGGGCGGTTATTTTTGGGCGTGGCTGTGCCCACGGCCTATTTTTGCACATGAAGGCGCCTCGCAAAGTCACGCGCCATTCCGAGTCCGGCAGACGAAGTTGGCCAGCCCTACCCCCCAAGGCTATAGCCCACCCGTTTTTGTGGCCTTTTTCAGCTGGACGAACTTGACGCCCCGGCCTTCGGGCGGTTATTTTTGGGCGCGGCTGTGCCCACTGCCTAGTTTTGGCATACGGAGGTCCCTCGCAAAGTCTCGCGCCATTCCGAGTCCGGCGGACGAAGTTGGCCCGCCCCACCCCCCAAGGCTATAGCCCACCCGTTTTTGTGGCCTTTTTCCGCTGGACGAAGTTGGTGCCCCGGCCTTCGGGCGATTATTTTTGGGCGCGGCTGTGCCCGCGGCCTACTTTTGGCACACGGAGGCCCCACGCAAAGGTTCGCGCCATTCCGAGTCCGGCGGACGAAGTGGGCCAGCCCCGCCCCCCAAGGCTATAGCCCACCCATTTTTGTGGCCTTTTTCAGCTGGACGAATTTGGCGCCCCGGCTTTCGGGCGGTTATTTTTGGGTGCGGCTGTGGCCGCGGCCTATTTTTGGCACACGGAGGTGCCTCGCAAAGTCTCGCACCATTCCGAGTCCGGCGGAGGAAGTTGGCCGGCCCCACCCCCCAAGGCTATAGCCCACCCGTTTTTGTGGCCTTTTTCCGCTGGACGAACTTGGCGCCCCAGCCTTCGGGCGGTTATTTTTGGGTGCGGCTATGGCCGCGGCCTATTTTTGGCACACGGAGACGCCTCGCCAAGTCTCGCACTATTCCGAGTACGGCGGAGGAAGTGGCCGGCCACACCCCCCAAGGCTATAGCCATCCCGTTTTTGTGGCCTTTTTCCGCTGGACGAACTTGGCGCCCCAGCCTTCGGGCGGTTATTTTTGGGCGCGGCTGTGCCCAAGCCTATTTAGGCACACGGAGCGCCTCGCAAAGTCTCGCGCCATTCCGAGTCCGGCAGACGAAGTGGGCCAGCCCCACGCCACGGGCTATAGCCCACCCGTTCTTCCTCGGCCTTTTCGGGTGGACGGCTTGGTTGGCGCCCGCCTTCGGGCAGTTATTTTTGGACGCGGCTGTGCCCGCGGCCTATTATTGGCACACGGAGGTGCCTCGTAAAGTCTTGCGCCATTCCGAGTCCGGCGGACGAAGTAGGCCAGCCCCACCCCCCAAGGCTATAGCCCACCCGTTTTTGTGGCCTTTTTCCGCTGGACGAACTTCGCGCCCTGGACTTCGGGCGGTTATTTTTGGGCACGGCTGTGCCCATGGCCTATTTTTGGTACACGGAGGCGCCTCACAAAGTCTCGCGCCATTCCGAGTCCGGCAGACTAAGTGGGCCAACCCCACGCCCCTAGGCTATAGCCCACCCGTTTTGGTGGCCTTTTTCAGCTGGACGAACTTGGCGCCCCGGCTTTCGGGCTGTTATTTTTGGGCGCGGCTGTGCCCATGGCCTAATTTTTGCACAAGGAGGCGCCTCGCAAAGTCACGCGCCATTCCGAGTCCGGCAGACGAAGTTGGCCAGCCCTACCCCCCAAGGCTATAGCCCACCCGTTTTTGTGGCCTTTTTCAGCTGGACGAACTTGGCTCCCCGGCCTTCGGGCGGTTATTTTTGGGCGTGGCTGTGCCCACGGCCTATTTTTGCACATGGAGGCGCCTCGTAAAATTTCGCGCCATTCCGAGTCCGGCGGACGAAGTGGGCCGGCCCCACCCCCCAATGCTATAGCCCACCCGTTCTTGTGGCCTTTTTCAGCTGGACGAAGTTGGCGCCCCGGCCTTCGGGCGGTTATTTTTGGGCGTGGCTGTGCCAACGGCCTATTTTTGCACATGGAGGCGCCTCGCAAAATCTCGCGCCATTCCGAGTCCGGCGGACGAAGTGGGCCGGCCCCACCCCCCAATGCTATAGCCCACCCGTTCTTGTGGCCTTTTTCAGCTGGACGAAGTTGGCGCCCCGGCCTTCGGGCGGTTATTTTTGGGCGCGGCTGTGCCCGCAGCCTATTTTTGGCACATGGAGGCGCCTCGCAAAATCTCGCGCAATTCCGAGTCCGGCGGACGAAGTGGGCCAGCCACACGCCCCTAGGCTATAGCCCACCCGTTTTTGTGGGCTTTTTCAGCTGGACGATCTTGGCGCCCCGGCCTTCGGGCGGTTATTTTTGGGCGTGGCTGTGCCCACGGCCTATTTTTGCACATGGAGGCGCCTCGTAAAATTTCGCGCCATTCCGAGTCCGGCGGACGAAGTGGGCCGGCCCCACCCCCCAATGCTATAGCCCACCCGTTCTTGTGGCCTTTTTCAGCTGGACAAAGTTGGCGCCCCGGACTTCGGGCGGTTATTTTTGGGCGCGGCTGTGTCCGCGGCCTATTTTTGGCACACGGAGGTGCCTCGTAAAGTCTTGCGCCATTCCGAGTCCGGCGGACGAAGGCGGCCAGCCTCACTCCCCAAGGCTATAGCCCACCCGTTTTTGTGGCCTTTTGCCGCTGGACGAACTTGGCGCCCCGGACTTCGGGCGGTTATTTTTGGACGCGGCTGTGTCCGCGGCCTATTTTTGGCACACGGAGGTGCCTCATAAAGTCTTGCGCCATTCCGAGTCCGGCGGACGAAGGCGGCCAGCCTCACTCCCCAAGGCTATAGCCCGCCCGTTTTTGTGGCCTTTTGCCGCTGGACGAACTTGGCTCCCCGGACTTCGGGCGGTTATTTTTGGGCGCGGCTGTGCCCGTGGCCTATTTTTGGTACACGGAGCCACCTCGCAAAGTCTCGCGCCATTCCGAGTCCGGCAGACGAAGTGGGCCAGCCCCACGCCCCTAGGCTATAGCCCACCCGTTCTTGTGGCCTTTTTCCGCTGGACGAAGTTGGCGCCCCGGCCTTCGGGCGGTTATTTTTGGGCCCGGCTGTGCCCGCGGCCTATTTTTGGCACACGGAGGCGCCTCGCAAAGTCTCGCGCCATTCCGAGTGCGGCGGACGAAGTTGGCCAGCCCCACCCCCCAAGGCTATAGCCCACCCATTTTTGTGGCCTTTTTCCGCTGGACGAACATGGCGCCCCGGACGTCGGGCGGGTATTTTTGGGCGCGGCTATGCCCGCGGCATATTTTTGGCACACGGAGGTGCCTCGCCAAGTCTCGCGCCATTCCGAGTCCGGCGGACGAAGTTGGCCAGCCCCACCCCCCATGGCTCTAGCCCACCCGTTTTTGTGGCCGTTTTCCGCTGGACGAACTTGGCGCCCCGGCCTTCGGGCGGGTATTTTGGGCGCGGCTGTGCCCGGGGCCTATTTTTGGCACACGGAGGCGCCTCGCAAATTCTCACGCCATTCCGAGTCCGGCGGACGAACTTGGCCAGCCCCACCTTCCATGGCTATAGCCCACCCGTTTTTGTGGCCTTTTTCCGCTGGACGAACTTGGCGCCCCGGCCATCGGGCGGGTATTTTTGGGCGAAGCTGTGCCCGCGGCCTATTTTTGGCACACGGAGGTGCCTCGCAATGTCTCGCGCCATTCCAAGTCCGGCGGACGAAGTTGTCCAGCCCCACCCCCCAAGCCTATAGCCCACCCGTTTTTGTGGCCTTTTTCCGCTGGACGAACATGGCACCCCGGACTTCGGGCGGGTATTTTTGGGCGCGGCTGTTTCCGCGCCCTATTTTTTGCACATGGAGGCCCCTCACAAAGTCTCGCGCCATTCCGAGTCCGGCGGACGAAGTGGGCCAGCCCCACCCCCCAAGGCTATAGCCCACCGGTTTTTGTGGCCTTTTTCTGCTGGACGAACTTGACGCCCCGGCCTTCGGGCGGGTATTTTTGGGTGCGGCTGTGTCCGCGGCCTATTTTTGGCACACGGAGGCCCCTCGCAAAGTCTCGCGCCATTCCGAGTCCGGCAGACGAAGTTGGTCAGCCCCACCCCCTAAGGCTATAGCCCACCCGTTTTTGTGGCCTTTTACCGCTAGACGAACTAGGCTGTGCCCGCGGCCTTCGGGCGGGTATTTTTGGGCGCGGCTGTCCCCGCGGCCTATTTTTGGCACACGGAGGCACCTCGCAAAGTCTCGCACCATTCCGAGTCCGGCGGACGAAGTTGTCCAGCCCCACCCCCCAAGCCTATAGCCCACCCGTTTTTGTGGCCTTTTTCCGCTGGACGAACATGGCACCCCGGACTTCGGGCGGGTATTTTTGGGCGCGGCTGTTTCCGCGCCCTATTTTTTGCACATGGAGGCCCCTCACAAAGTCTCGCGCCATTCCGAGTCCGGCGGACGAAGGCGGCCAGCCTCACTCCCCAAGGCTATAGCCCGCCCGTTTTTGTGGCCTTTTGCCGCTGGACGAACTTGGCTCCCCGGACTTCGGGCGGTTATTTTTGGGCGCGGCTGTGCCCGTGGCCTATTTTTGGTACACGGAGCCACCTCGCAAAGTCTCGCGCCATTCCGAGTCCGGCAGACGAAGTGGGCCCGCCCCACCCCCCAAGGCTATAGCCCACCCGTTTTTGTGGCCTTTTTCCGCTGGACGAACGTGGCGCCCCGGCCTTCGGGCAGGTATTTTTGGGCGCGGCTGTGCCCGCGGCCTATTTTTGGCACGCGGAGGCACCTCGCAAAGTCTCGCGCCATTCCGAGTCCGGCAGACGAAGTGGGCCAGCCCCACCCCCCAAGGCTATAGCCCACCCGTTTTTGTGGCCTTTTACCGCTAGACGAACTCGGCGCCCCGGCCTTCGGGCGGGTATTTTTGGGCGCGGCTGTGCCCGCGGCCTATTTTTTGCACATGGAGGTGCCTCGCAAAGTCTCGCGCCATTCCGAGTCCGGCGGACGAAGTGGGCCAGCCCCACCCCCCAAGGCTATAGCCCACTCGTTTTTCTGGACTTTTTCCGCTGGACGAACATGGCGCACCGGCCTTCGGGCAGGTATTTTTGGGCGCGGCTGTGCCCGCGGCCTATTTTTGGCACACGGAGGTGCCTCGTAAAGTCTCGCGCCATTCCGAGTCCGGCAGATGAAGTGGACCCGCCCCACCCCCCAAGGCTATAGCCCACCCGTTTTTGTGGCCTTTTTCCGCTGGACGAACGTGGCGCCCCGGCCTTCGGGCGGGTATTTTTGGGCGCGGCTGTGCCCGCGGCCTATTTTTGGCACGCGGAGGCGCCTCACAAAGTCTCGCGCCATTCCGAGTCCGGCAGACGAAGTGGGCCAGCCCCACCCCCCAAGGCTATAGCCCACCCGTTTTTCTGGCCTTTTTCCGCTGGACAAACATCGCGCCCCGGCCTTCGGGCGGGTATTTTTGGGTGCGGCTGTGCCCGCGGCCTATTTTCGGCACCCGGAGGCGCCTCGTCAAGTCTCGCGCCATTCCGAGTCCGGCGGACGAAGTTGGCCAGCCCCACCCCCAAGGCTATAGCCCACCCGTTTTTGTGGCCTTTTTCCGCTGGACGAACGTGGCGCCGTGGCCTTCGGGCGGTTATTTTTGGTCATGGCTGTTCCCGCGGCCTATTTTTGGCACGCGGAGGCTGCTCGCACAGTCTCGCCCCATTCCGAGTCCGGCGGACGAAGTTGGCCAACCCCTCCCCCCAAGGCTATAGCCCACCCGTTTTTTGGCCATTTTTCCGCTGGGGGGTTTGGGCGCGCCGACCTTCGGGGGGTTATTTTTGGGCGCGGCTGTGCCCGAGGCATATTTTTGGTACGCGGAGGCTCCTCGCAAAGTCTCGCCCCATTCCTAGTCCGGCGGACGAAGTTGGCCAGCCCCTCCCCCCAAGGTTATAGCCCACGCGTTTTTTGGCCATTTTTCCGCTGGACGAACGTGGCGCCCCGTCCTTCGGGCAGTTATTTTTGGTCATGGCTGTTCCCGTGGCCTATTTTTGGCACGCGGAGGCCGCTCCCAAAGTCTCGCCCCATTCCGAGTCCGGCGGACGAAGTCGGCCAGCGCCTCCCCCCAACGCTATGGCCCACCCGTTTTTTGGCCATTTTTCCGCAGGGGGGTTTGGGCGCGCCGACCTTCGGAGGGTTATTTTTGGGCGCGGCTGTGCCCGCGGGCTATTTTTGTCACGCTGAGGCCGCTCGCAAAGTCTCGCCCCATTCCGAGTCCGGCGGACGAAGTTGGCCAGCCCCTCCCCCCAAGGCTATAGCCCACCCGTTTTTTGGTCATTTCTCCGCTGGGGGGTTTGGGCGGGCCGACCTTTGGGGGGTTATTTTTGGACGCGGCTGTGCCCACGGCCTATTTTTGGTACGCGGAGGCCGCTCGCAAAGTCTCGCCCCATTCCGAGTCCGGCGGACGAAGTTGGCCAGCCCCTCCCCCCAAGGCTATAGCCCACCCGTTTTTTGGCCATTTTTCCGCTGGATGAACTTGGCGCCCCGACCTTCGGGCAGTTATTTTTGGGCACGGCTGTGCCCGTGGCCTATTTTTGTCACGGGGAGGCCGCTTGCAAAGTCTCGCCCCATTCCGAGTCCGGCGGACGAAGTGGGCCAGCCCCTCATCCCAAGGCTATAGCCCACCCGTTTTTTGGCCATTTTTCCGCTGGGCCGAACTTGGCGCCCGGCCTTCGGGCAGTAATTTTTGGTACGGCTGCGCTCGCGGCCTATTTTTAACACGGCGAGGCCGGTCGTAAAGTCGGCCCATTCCGAGTCCGGCGGACGAGTTGGCCAGCCTCTCCCCGAAGGCTATAGCCCACCGTTTTTGGCCATTTTTGCGCTATCTGAACTTGGCGCCCGGCCTTCGGCGGTTAATTTTGGGCGCGGCTGTGCCCGCGGCCTATTTTTGGCACGCGGAGGCCGATCGCAAAGTCTCGCCCCATTCCGAATCCGGCGGACGAAGTTGGCCAGCCCCTCCCCCCAAGGCTATGGCCCACCCGTTTTTTGGCCATTTTTCCACTTGGGGGTTTGGGCACGCCGACCTTCGGGGGGTTATTTTTGGGCGCGGCTGTGCCCGCGGCCTATTTTTTTCACACGGAGGCCGCTCGCAAAGACTCGCCCCATTCCAAGTCCGGCGGACGAAGTTGGCCAACCCGTTCCCCCAAGGCTATATAGGCCACCCGTTTTTTGGTCATTTTTCCGCTGGGGGGTTTGGGCGCGCCAACCTTCGGAGGTTATTTTTGGACGCGTCTGTGCCCAAGGCCTATTTTTGGCACATGGAGGCCTCTCGCAAAGGCTGTCCCCATTCCGAGTCCGGCGGACGAAGTTGGCCAGCCCCTCCCCCCAAGGCTGTAGCCCACCCGTTTTTTGGCCCTTTTTCCGCTGGGGGGTTTGGGCGCGCCGACCTTCGGCGGTTATTTTTGGGCGCGTCTGTGCCCGAGGCCTATTTTTGGCACGCGGAGGCCGCTCGCAAAGTCTCTCCCCATTCCGAGCCCGGCGGACGAAGTGGGCCAGCCCCTCCGCCCAAGGCTATAGCCAACCCGTTTTTTGGCCATTTTTCCGCTGGACGAACTTGGCGCCCCGTCCTTCGGTCGGTTATTTTTGGGCGCGGCTGTGCCCGCAGCCTAATTTTGGCACGCGGAGGCCGCTCGCAAAGTCTCACCCCATTCCGAGTCCGGCGGACGAAGTGGGCCAGCCCCTCCCCCCAAGGCTGTAGCCCACCCGTTTTTTGGCCATTTTTCCGCTGGGGGGTTTGGGCGCGCCGACCTTCGGCGGCTATTTTTGGGCGCGTCTATGCCCGAGGCCTATTTTTGGCACGCGGAGGCCGCTCGCAAAGGCTCTCCCCATTCTGAGCCCGGCGGACGAAGTGGGCCAGCCCCTCCGCCCAAGGCTATAGCCAACCCGTTTTTTGGCCATTTTTCCGCTGGACGAACTTGGCGCCCCGTCCTTCGGGCGGTTATTTTTTGGCGCGGCTGTGCCCGCGGCCTATTTTTAGCATGCGGAGGCCGCTCGCAAAGTCTCGCCCTATTCCGAGTCCGGCGGACGAAGTGGGCCAGGCCCTCCCCCCAAGGCTATAGCCCACCCGTTTTTTGGGCATTTTTCCGCTGGACGAACTTGGCGCCCCGGCCTTCCGGCGGTTATTTTTGGGCGCGGCTGTGCACGCGGCCTATTTTTGGCGCGCGGAGGCTACTCACAAAGTCTCGCACCATTCCGAGTCCGGCGGACGATGTTGGCCAACCCCTCCCCCCAAGGCTATAGCCCACCCTTGTTTTGGTCATTTTTCCGCTGAGGGGTTTGGGCGCGGCTGTGCCCGCAACCTATTTTTGGTACGTAGAGGCCGTTCGTAAAGTATCGCCCCATTCCGAGTCCGTCGGACGAAGTTGGCCAGCCCGTCCCACCAAGGCTATAGCCCACCCGTTTTTTGGCCATTTTTCCGCTAGGGGGTTTGGGCGCGCCGATCTTCGGGGGGTTATTTTTGGGCGCGGCTGTGCCCGCGGCCTAATTTTGGCACGCAGAGGCCGCTCGCAAAGTCTCGCCCCATTCCGAGTCCGGCGGACGAAGTGGGCCAGCCCCTCCCCCCAAGGCTGTAGCCCACCCGTTTTTTGCCCATTTTTCCGCTGGGGGGTTTGGGCGCGCCGACCTTCGGCGGTTATTTTTGGGCGCGTCTGTGCCCAAGGCCTATTTTTGCCACGCGGAAGCCGTTCGCAAAGGCTCTCCCCATTCCGAGCCCGGCGGACGAAGTGGGCCAGCCCCTCCGCCCAAGGCTATAGCCAACCCGTTTTTTGGCCATTTTTCCGCTGAACGAACTTGGCGCCCCGGCCTTCGGGCGGTTATTTTTGGGCGCGGCTGTGCCCGCGGCCTATTTTTGGTACGCGGACGCCACTCGCAAAGTCTCGCCCCATTCCGAGTCCGGCGGACGAAGTTGGCCAGCCCCTCCCCCCAAGCCTGTAGCCCACCCGTTTTTTGGCCCTTTTTCCGCTGGAGGGTTTGGGCGCGCCGACCTTCGGCGGTTATTTTTGGGCGCGTCTGTGCCTGAGGCCTATTTTTGGCACGCGGAGGCCGCTCGCAAAGTCTCTCCCCATTCCGAGCCCGGCGGACGAAGTGGGCCAGCCCCTCCGCCCAAGGCTATAGCCAACCCGTTTTTTGGCCATTTTTCCGCTGGACGAACTTGGCGCCCCGGCCTTCGGGCGGTTATTTCTGGGCGCGGCTGTGCCCGCGGCCTATTTTTGGCACGCGGAGGCCGCTCGCAAAGTCTCACCCCATTCCTAGTCCGGCGGAAGAAGTTGGCCAGCCCCTCCCCCCAAGGCTATAGCCCACCCTTCTTTTGGTCATTTGTCCGCTGGCGGTTTGGGCGCGCCGACCTTCGGGGGGTTATTTTTGGGCACGGCTGTGGCCGCGGCCTATTTTTGGCATGCGGAGGCCGCTCGCAAAGTCTCGCCCCATTCCGAGTCAGGCGGACAAAGTGGGCCAGGCCCTCCCCCCAAGGCTATAGCCCACCCGTTTTTCGGCCATTTTTCCGCTGGACGAACTTGGCGGCCCGGCCTTCCAGCGGTTATTTTTCGGCGCGGCTGTGCCCGCGGCCTAATTTTGGCACGCGGAGGCCGCTCGCAAAGTCTCGCCCCATTCCGAGTCCGGCGGACGAAGTGAGCCAGGCCCTCCACCCAAAGCTATAGCCCACCCGTTTTTTGGCCATTTTTCCGCTGGACAAACTTGGCGCCCCGGCCTTCCGGCGGTTAGTTTTGGGCGCGGCTTTGCCCGTGGCCTAATTTTGGCACGCGGAGGCCGCTCGCAAAGTCTCGCCCCATTCCGATTCCGGCGGACGAAGTTGGCCAGCCCCTCCCCCCAAGGCTGTAGCCCACCCGTTTTTTGGCCATTTTTCCGCTGGGGGGTTTGGGCGCGCCGACCTTCGGCGGTTATTTTTTAACGCGTCTGTGCCCAAGGCCTATTTTTGGCACACGGAGGCCGCTCGCAAAGGCTCTCCCCATTCCGAGCCCGGCGGACGAAGTGGGCCAGCCCCTCCGCCCAAGGCTATAGCCCACCCGTTTTTTGGCCATTTTTCCGCTGGACGAACTTGGCGCCCCGGCCTTCAGTCGGTTATTTTTGGGCGCAGCTGTGCCCGCGGCCTATTTTTGGCACGTGGAGGTCGCTCGCAAAGTCTCGGCCCATTCCAAGTCCGGCGGACGAAGTTGGCCAGCCCCTCCCCCCAAGGCTATAGCCCACCCGTTTTTTGGCCATTTTTCCGCTGGGGGGTTTGGGTGCGCCGACCATCGGGGGGTTATTTTTGGGCGTGGCTGTGCCTGCGGCCTATTTTTGGCACGTGGAGGCCGCTCGCAAACTCTCGCCCCATTCCGAGTCCGGCAGACGAAGTTGGCCAGCCCCTCCCCCCAAGGCTATAGCCCACCTGTTTTTTTGCCATTTTTCCGCTGGACGAACTTGGCGCCCCGGCCTTCGGGGCCTTATTTTTGGGCGCGGCTGAGGGCGCGGCCTATTTTTCGCACGCGGAGGCCGGTCGCAAAGTGTCGCCCCATTCCGAGTCCAGCGGACGAAGTGGGCCAGCCCCTCCCCCCAAGGCTATACCCACCCGTTTTTTGGCCATTTTTCCGCTGGGGGGTTTGGGTGCGCCGACCATCGGGGGGTTATTTTTGGGCGCGGCTGTGCCCGCGGCCTATTTTTGGCACGTGGAGGCCGCTCGCAAACTCTCGCCCCATTCCGAGTCCGGCAGACGAAGTTGGCCAGCCCCTCCCCCCAAGGCTATAGCCCACCTGTTTTTTTGCCATTTTTCCGCTGGACGAACTTGGCGCCCCGGCCTTCGGGCGGTTATTTTTGGGTGCGGCTGTGCCCGTGGCCTATTTTTGGCACGCGGAGGCCGCTCGCAAAGTCTCGGCCCATTCCGAGTCCGGCGGACGAAGTTGGCCAGCCCCTCCCCCCAAGGCTATAGCCCACCCGTTTTTTGGCCATTTTTCCGCTGGACGAACTTGGCGCTCCGGCCTTCGGGCAGTTATTTTTGGGTGCGGCAGTGCCCGCAGCCTATTTTTGGCACACGGAGGCCGCTCGTAAAGTCTCGCCCCATTCCGAGTCCGGCGGACGAAGTGGGCCAGCCCCTCCCCCCAAGGCTATAGCCCACCCGTTTTTTGGCCATTTTTCCGCTGGACGAACTTGGCGCCCCGGCCTTCGGTCGGTTATTTTTGGGCGCGGCTGTGCCCGCGGCCTGTTATTGGCACGCGGAGGCCGCTCGCAAGGTCTCGGCCCATTCCGAGTCCGGCGGACGAAGTTGGCCAGCCCCTCCCCCCAAGGCTATAGCCCACCCGTTCTTTGGCCATATTTCCGCTGGGGGGTTTGGGCGCGCCGACCTTCGAGGGGTTATTTTTGGCATGCGGAGGCCGCTCACAAAGTCTCGGCCCATTCCGAGTCCGGCGGACGAAGTTGGCCAGCCCCTCCCCCAAAGGCTATAGCCTACCCGTTTTTTGGCCATTTTTCCGCTGGACGAACTCGGCGCCCCGGCCTTCGGGCTCTTATTTTTGGGCGCGGCTGAGGGCACGCCCTATTTTTCGCACGCGGAGGCCGGTCGCAAAGTCTCGCCCCATTCCGAGTCCGGCGGACGAAGTTGGCCAGCCCCTCCCCCCAAGGCTATAGCCTACCCGTTTTTTGGCCATTTTTCCGCTGGACGAACTTGGCGCTCCGGCCTTCGGGCAGTTATTTTTGGGTTCGGCAGTGCCCGCAGCCTATTTTTGGCACGCGGAGGCCGCTCGTAAATTCTTGCCCCATTCCGAGTCCGGTGGACGAAGTTGGCCAGCCCCTCCCCCAAAGGCTATAGCCCACCCGTTTTTTGGCCATTTTTCCGCTGGACGAACTCGGCGCCCCGGCCTTCGGGCTCTTATTTTTGGGCGCGGCTGAGGGCGCGCCCTATTTTTCACACGCGGAGGCCGGTCGTAAAGTCTCGCCCCATTCCAAGTCCGGCGGACGAACTTGGCCAGCCCCACCCGCTAAGGCTATAGCCTAGCCGTTTTTGTGGCCTTTTTCCGCTGGACGAACTTGGCGCCCCGAACTTCGGGCTGTCATTTTTTATTGCGGCCGTGCCCCTGGCCTATTTTTTGCACACGAAGGCCGCTCGCAATGTCTCGCCCCATTCCGAGTCCGGCGGCCGAACTTGGCCAGCCCCCCCCCCAAGGCTATACCCCACCCGTTTTTGTGGCCTTTTTCCGCTGGACGAACTTGGCGCCCCGGCCTTCGGCGGTTATTTTTCGGCGTGGCTGTGCCCGCGGCCTATTTTTGGCACACGGAGGCTGTACGCAAAGTCTCGCCTCATTCCGAGTCCGGCGGACGAACTTGGCCAGCCCACCCGTTTTTGTGGCCTTTTTCCGCTGGACGAACTTGGCGCCCCGGCCTTCGGGCCCTTATTTTTGGGTACGGCTGTGCCTGCAGCCTATTTTCGGCACACGGAGGCCGCTCGCAAATTCTTGCCCCATTCCGAGTCCGGCGGACGAACTTGGCCAGCCCCACCCCCCAAGGCTATAGCCCACCCGTTTTTGTGGCCTTTTTCCGCTTGACGAACTTGGCGCCCCGGCCTTCGGACGATTATTTTTGGGTACGGCTGTGCCCGCGGCCTATTTTTGGCACATGGAGGCCGCTCGCAAAGTCTTCCCCCATTCCGAGTCCGGCGGACGAACTTGGCCAGCCCCACCCCCCAAGGCAAAAGCCCACCCGTTTTTGTAGCCATTTTCCGCTGGGCGAATTGGGCGCCCCAGCCTTCGGGCAATTATTTTTGGGTGCGGCTGTGCCCGCAGCCTATTTCTGGCATAGGGAGGCCGTTTGCAAAGTTCGTCCCATTCCGAGTCCGGCGGACGAACTTGGCCAGCCGCACCCCCCAAGGCAACAGCCCACCCGTTTTTTTGCCATTTTTCCGCTGGACGAACTTGGCGCCCCGGCCTTCGGGCGGTTATTTTTGGGCGCGGCTGTGCCCGCGGCCTATTTTTGGCACGCGGAGGCCGCTCGCAAAGTCTCGGCCCATTCCGAGTCCTGCGGACGAAGTTGGCCAGCCCCTCCCCCCAAGGCTATAGCCTACCCGTTTTTTGGCCATTTTTCCGCTGGACGAACTTGGCGCTCCGGCCTTCGGGCAGTTATTTTTGGGTTCGGCAGTGCCCGTAGCCTATTTTTGGCACGCGGAGGCCGCTCGTAAAGTCTCGCCCCATTCCCAGTCCGGCGGACGAAGTGGGCCAGCCCCTCCCCCCAAGGCTATAGCCCACCCGTTTTTTGGCCATTTTTCCGCTGGACGAACTTGGCGCCCCGGCCTTCGGTCGGTTATTTTTGGGCGCAGCTGTGCCCGCGGCCTATTTTTGGCACGCGGAGGTCGCTCGCAAAGTCTCGGCCCATTCCGAGTCCGGCGGACGAAGTTGGCCAGCCCCTCCCCCCAAGGCTATAGCCCACCCGTTTTTTGGCCATTTTTCCGCTGGGGGGTTTGGGTGCGCCGACCATCGGGGGGTTATTTTTGGGCGCGGCTGTGCCCGCGGCCTATTTTTGGCACGTGGAGGCCGCTCGCAAACTCTCGCCCCATTCCGAGTCCGGCAGACGAAGTTGGCCAGCCCCTCCCCCCAAGGCTATAGCCCACCTGTTTTTTTGCCATTTTTCCGCTGGACGAACTTGGCGCCCCGGCCTTCGGGCGGTTATTTTTGGGCGCGGCTGTGCCCGCGGCCTATTTTTGGCACGCAGAGGCCGCTCGCAAAGTCTCGGCCCATTCCGAGTCCGGCGGACGAAGTTGGCCAGCCCCTCCCCCCAAGGCTATAGCCCACCCGTTTTTTGGCCATTTTTCCGCTGGACGAACTTGGGTGCGCCGACCATCGGGGGGTTATTTTTGGACGCGGCTGTGCCCGCGGCCTATTTTTGGCACGTGGAGGCCGCTCGCAAACTCTCGCCCCATTCCGAGTCCGGCAGACGAAGTTGGCCAGCCCCTCCCCCCAAGGCTATAGCCCACTTGTTTTTTTGCCATTTTTCCGCTGGACGAACTTGGCGCCCCGGCCTTCGGGCGGTTATTTTTGGGCGCGGCTGTGCCCGCGGCCTATTTTTGGCACGCAGAGGCCGCTCTCAAAGTCTCGGCCCATTCCGAGTCCGGCGGACGAAGTTGGCCAGCCCCTCCCCCCAAGGCTATAGCCCACCCGTTTTTTGGCCATTTTTCCGCTGGACGAACTTGGCGCTCCGGCCTTCGGGCAGTTATTTTTGGGTGCGGCAGTGCCCGCAGCCTATTTTTGGCACACGGAGGCCGCTCGTAAAGTCTCGCCCCATTCCGAGTCCGGCGGACGAAGTGGGCCAGCCCCTCCCCCCAAGGCTATAGCCCACCCGTTTTTTGGCCATTTTTCCGCTGGACGAACTTGGCGCCCCGGCCTTCGGTCGGTTATTTTTGGGCACGGCTGTGCCCGCGGCCTGTTATTGGCACGCGGAGGCCGCTCGCAAGGTCTCGGCCCATTCCGAGTCCGGCGGACGAAGTTGGCCAGCCCCTCCCCCAAAGGCTATAGCCCACCCGTTTTTTGGCCATTTTTCCGCTGGACGAACTCGGCGCCCCGGCCTTCGGGCTCTTATTTTTGGGCGCGGCTGAGGGCGCGCCCTATTTTTCGCACGCGGAGGCCGGTCGCAAAGTCTCGCCCCATTCCAAGTCCGGCGGACGAACTTGGCCAGCCCCACCCGCCAAGGCTATAGCCTAGCCGTTTTTGTGGCCTTTTTCCGCTGGACGAACTTGGCGCCCCGAACTTCGGGCTGTCATTTTTTATTGCGGCCATGCCCGCGGCCTATTTTTGGCACACGAAGGCCGCTCGCAATGTCTCGCCCCATTCCGAGTCCGGCGGCCGAACTTGGCCAGCCCCCCCCCCCAAGGCTATACCCCACCCGTTTTTGTGGCCTTTTTCCGCTGGACGAACTTGGCGCCCCGGCCTTCGGCGGTTATTTTTCGGCGTGGCTGTGCCCACGGCCTATTTTTGGCACACGGAGGCTGTACACAAAGTCTCGCCTCATTCCGAGTCCGGCGGACGAACTTGGCCAGCCCACCCCCCAAGGCTATAGCCCACCCGTTTTTGTGGCCTTTTTCCGCTTGACGAACTTGGCGCCCCGGCCTTCGGACGATTATTTTTGGGTCCGGCTGTGCCCGCGGCCTATTTTTGGCACATGGAGGCCGCTCGCAAATTCTTCCCCCATTCCGAGTCCGGCGGACCGAACTTGCCAGCCCCACCCCCAAGGGAAATGCCCACCCGGTTTTGTGGCCATTTTCCGCTGGGCGACCATGCCCCACCCTTCGGGCAGTTATTTTCGGGTGCGGCTGTGCCCGCAGCCTATTTCTGGCATAGGGAGGCCGTTTGCAAAGTTCGTCCCATTCCAAGTCCGGCGGACGAACTTGGCAAGCCGCACCCCCCAAGGCTACAGCCCACCCGTTTTTTTGCCATTTTTCCGCTGGACGAACTTGGCGCCCCGGCCTTCGGGCGGTTATTTTTGGGCGCGGCTGTGCCCGCGGCCTTTTTTTGGCACGCAGAGGCCGCTCGTAAAGTCTCATCCCATTCCGAGTCCGGCGGACGAAGTGGGCCAGCCCCTCCCCCCAAGGCTATAGCCCACCCGTTTTTTGGCCATTTTTCCGCTGGACGAACTTGGCGCCCCGGCCTTCGGACGGTTATTTTTGGGCGCGGCTGTGCCCGCGGCCTATTTTTGGCACACGGAGGCCCCTCGCAAAGTCTCGCGCCATTCCGAGTCCGGCGGACGAAGTTGGCCAGCCCCACCCCCCAAGGCTATAGCCCACCCGTGTTTGTGGCCTTTTTCCGCTGGACGAACTTGGCGCCCCGGCCTTCGGACGGTTATTTTTGGGCGCGGCTGTGCCCGCGGCCTATTTTTGGCACACGGAGGCCCCTCGCAACGTCTCGCGCCATTCCGAGTCCGGCGGACGAAGTGGGCCAGCCCCACCCCCCAAGGCTATAGCCCACCCGTTTTTGTGGCCTTTTTCCGCTGGACGAACTTGGAGCCCCGGGCTTCGGACGGTTATTTTTGGGCGCGTCTATGCCCGCGGACTATTTTTGGCACACGGAGGGCCCTAGCAAAGTCTCGCGCCATTCCGAGTCCGGCGGACGAAGTGGGCCAGGCCCACCCCCCAAGGCTATAGCCCACCCGTTTTTGTGGCCTTTTTCCGCTGGACGAACTTGGCGCCCCGGCCTTCGGGCGGTTATTTTTGGGCGCGGCTGTGCCTAAGGCCTATTTTTGGCACACGGAGGCCCCTCGCAATGTCTCGCGCCATTCCGAGTCCGGCGGACGAAGTGGGCCAGCCCCACCTCCCAAGGCTATAGCCCACCCGTTTTTGTGGCCTTTTTCCGCTGGACGAACTTGGCGCCCCGGCCTTCGGACGGTTATTTTTGGGCGCGGCTGTGCCCGCGGCCTATTTTTGGCACACGGAGGCCCCTCGCAAAGTCTCGCGCCATTCCGAGTCCGGCGGACGAAGTGGGCCAGCCCCACCCCCCAAGGCTATAGCCCACCCGTGTTTGTGGCCTTTTTCCGCTGGACGAACTTGGCGCCCCGGCCTTCGGGCGGTTATTTTTGGGCGCGGCTGTGCCTGCGGCCTATTTTTGGCACACGGAGGCCCCTCGCAAAGTCTCGCGCAATTCCGAGTCCGGCGGACGAAGTGGGCCAGCCCCACCCCCCAAGGCTATAGCCCACCCGTTTTTGTGGCCTTTTTCCGCTGGACGAACTTGGCGCCCCGGCCTTCGGACGGTTATTTTTGGGCGCGGCTGTGCCCGCTGCCTATTTTTGGCAAACGGAGGCCCCTCGCAAAGTCTTGCGCCATTCCGAGTCCGGCGGACGAAGTGGGCCAGCCCCACCCCCCATGGCTATAGCCCACCCGTTTTTGTGGCCGTTTTCCGCTGGACGAACTTGGAGCCCTGGCTTTAGGGCGGTTATTTTTGGGCGCGGCTGTGCCCGCGGCCTATTTTTAGTACACGGAGGCCCATCAAAAAGTCTCGCGCAATTCCGAGTCCGGCGGACGAAGTTGGCGAGCCCCACCCCACAAGACTATAGCCCACCCGTTTTTGTGGTCTTTTTCCGCTGGACGAACTTGGCGCCCCGGCCTTCGGACGGTTATTTTTGGGCGCGGCTGTGCCCGTGGCCTATTTTTGGCACACGGAGGCCCCTCTCAAAGTCTCGCGCCATTCCGAGTCCGGCGGACGAAGTGGGCCAGCCCCACCCCCCAAGGCTATAGCCCACCCGTGTTTGTGGCCTTTTTCCGCTGGACGAACTTGGCGCCCTGGCCTTCGGGTTGTTATTTTTGGGCGCGGCTGTGCCCGCGGCCTATTTTTGGCACACGGAGGCCCATCGAAAAGTCTCGCGCCATTCCGAGTCCGGCGGACGAAGTTGGCCAGCCCCACCCCCCAAGGCTATAGCCCACCCGTGTTTGTGGCCTTTTTCCGCTGGACGAACTTGGCGCCCCGGCCTTCGGGAGGTTATTTTTGGGTGCGGCTGTGCCCGCGGCCTATTTTTGGCATGCGGAGGCCGCTCGCAAAGTCTCGCGCCATTCCGAGTCCGGCGGACGAAGTTGGCCAGCCCCTCCGCCCAAGGCTATAGCCCACCCGTTTTTTGGCCATTTTTCCGCTGGGGGTTTTGGGCGCGCCGACCTTTGGTGGGTTATTTTTGGGCGCGGCTGTGCCTGAGGCCTATTTTTGGCACGCGGAGGCCGCTCGCAAGGTCTCTCCCCATTCCGAGTTCGGCGGACGAAGATGGCCAGCCCCTCCCCCCAAGGCTATAGCCCACCCGTTTTTTGGCCATTTTTCTGCTGGACGAACTTGGCACCCCGGTCTTCGGGCGGTTATTTTTGGGTGCGGCTGTGCCCGCAGCCTATTTTTGGCACGCGGAGGCCGCTCGCAAAGTCTCGCCCCATTCCGAGTCCGGCGGACGAAGTTGGCCATCCACTCCCCCCAAGGCTATAGCCCACCCGTTTTTTGGACATTTTTCCGCTGGGGGGTTTGGGCGCGCCGACCTTCGGGGTGTTATTTTTGGGTGCGGCTGTGCCCGCGGCGTATTTTTGCCACACGGAGGCCGCTCGCAAAGTTTCGCCCCATTCCGAGTCCGGCGGACGAAGTTGGCCAGCCCCTCCGCCCAAGGCTATAGCCCACCCGTTTTTTGGCCATTTTTCCGCTGGGGGGTTTGGGCGCGCCGACCTTTGGTGGGTTATTTTTGGGCGCGGCTGTGCCTGAGGCCTATTTTTGGCACGCGGAGGCCGCTCGCAAGGTCTCTCCCCATTCCGAGTTCGGCGGACGAAGATGGCCAGCCCCTCCCCCCAAGGCTATAGCCCACCCGTTTTTTGGCCATTTTTCTGCTGGACGAACTTGGCGCCCCGGTCTTCGGGCGGTTATTTTTGGGTACGGCTGTGCCCGCAGCCTATTTTTGGCACGCGGAGGCCGCTCGCAAAGTCTCGCCCCATTCCGAGTCCGGCGGACGAAGTTGGCCATCCACTCCCCCCAAGGCTATAGCCCACCCGTTTTTTGGACATTTTTCCGCTGGGGGGTTTGGGCGCGCCGACCTTCGGGGTGTTATTTTTGGGTGCGGCTGTGTCCGCGGCGTATTTTTGCCACACGGAGGCCGCTCGCAAAGTTTCGCCCCATTCCGAGTCCGGCGGACGAAGTTGGGCAGCCACTCCCCCGAAGGCTATAGCTCACCCATTTTTTGGCCATTTTTCCCCTGGACGAACTTGGCGCCCCGGCCTTCGGGCGGTTATTTTTGGGCGCGGCTGTGCCCGTGGCCTATTTTTGGCACGCGGAGGCCGCTCGTAAAGTCTCACCCCATTCCGAGTCCGGCGGACGAAGTGGGCCAGCCCCTCCCCCCAAGGCTATAGCCCACCCGTTTTTTGGCCATTTTTCCGCTGGGGGGTTTGGGCGCCCCGACCTTCGGCGGATTATTTTTGTGAGCGGCTGTTCTTGACGCCTATTTTTGGCACGCGGAGGCCGGTCGCAAGGTCTCTCCCCATTCCGAGTTCGGCGGACGAAGTCGGCCAGCCCCTCCCCCCAAGGCTATAGCCCACCCGTTTTTTGTTCATTTTTCTGCTGGACGAACTTGGCGCCCCAGCCTTCGGGCGGTTATTTTTGGGTGCGCCTGTGCCCGCAGCCTATTTTTTGCACGCGCAGGCCGCTCGCAAAGTCTCGCCCCATTCCGAGTCCGGCGGACGAAGTTGGCCAGCCCCTCCCCCCAAGGCTATAGCCCACCCGTTTTTTGGCCATTTTTCCGCTGGACGAACTTGGCGCCCCGGCCTTCGGGAGGTTATTTTTGGGTGCGGCTGTGCCCGCGGCCTATTTTTGGCACGCGGAGGCCGCTCGCAAAGTCTCGCCCCATTCCGAGTCCGGCGGACGAAGTTGGCCAGCCCCTCCGCCCAAGGCTATAGCCCACCCGTTTTTTGGCCATTTTTCCGCTGGGGGGTTTGGGCGCGCCGACCTTTGGTGGGTTATTTTTGGGCGCGGCTGTGCCTGAGGCCTATTTTTGGCACGTGGAGGCCGCTCGCAAGGTCTCTCCCCATTCCGAGTTCGGCGGACGAAGATGGCCAGCCCCTCCCCCCAAGGCTATAGCCCACCCGTTTTTTGGCCATTTTTCTGCTGGACGAACTTGGCGCCCCGGTCTTCGGGCGGTTATTTTTGGGTGCGGCTGTGCCCGCAGCCTATTTTTGGCACGCGGAGGCCGCTCGCAAAGTCTCACCCCATTCCGAGTCCGGCGGACGAAGTTGGCCATCCACTCCCCCCAAGGCTATAGCCCACCCGTTTTTTGGACATTTTTCCGCTGGGGGGTTTGGGCGCGCCGACCTTCGGGGTGTTATTTTTGGGTGCGGCTGTGCCCGCGGCGTATTTTTGCCACACGGAGGCCGCTCGCAAAGTTTCGCCCCATTCCGAGTCCGGCGGACGAAGTTGGGCAGCCCCTCCCCCGAAGGCTATAGCTCACCCATTTTTTGGCCATTTTTCCCCTGGACGAACTTGGCGCCCCGGCCTTCGGGCGGTTATTTTTGGGCGCGGCTGTGCCCGTGGCCTATTTTTGGCACGCGGAGGCCGCTCGTAAAGTCTCACCCCATTCCGAGTCCGGCGGACGAAGTTGGCCAGCCCCTCCCCCCAAGGCTATAGCCCACCCGTTTTTTGGCCATTTTTCCGCTGGGGGGTTTGGGCGCCCCGACCTTCGGCGGATTATTTTTGTGCGCGGCTGTGCTTGACGCCTATTTTTGGCACGCGGAAGCCGGTCGCAAGGTCTCTCCCCATTCCGAGTTCGGCGGACGAAGTCGGCCAGCCCCTCCCCCCAAGGCTATAGCCCACCCGTTTTTTGGCCATTTTTCTGCTGGACGAACTTGGCGCCCCAGCCTTCGGGCGGTTATTTTTGGGTGCGCCTGTGCCCGCAGCCTATTTTTTGCACACGCAGGCCGCTCGCAAAGTCTCGCCCCATTCCGAGTCCGGCGGACGAAGTTGGCCAGCCCCTCCCCCCAAGGCTATAGCCCACCCGTTTTTTGGCCATTTTTCCGCTGGACGAACTTGGCGCCCCGGCCTTCGGGAGGTTATTTTTGGGTGCGGCTGTGCCCGTGGCCTATTTTTGGCACGCGGAGGCCACTCACAAAGTCTCGCCCCATTCCGAGTCCGGCGGACGAAGTTGGCCAGCCACTCCGCCTAAGGCTATAGCCCACCCGTTTTTTGGCCATTTTTCCGCTGGGGGGTTTGGGCGAGCCGACCTTCGGGGGGTTACTTTTGGGCGCGGCTTTGCCCGAGGCCTATTTTTGGCACACGGAGGCCGCTCGCAAAGTCTCTCCCCATTCCGAGTCCGGCGGACGAAGTTGACCAGCCCCTCCCCCCAAGGCTATAGCCCACCCGTTTTTTCGTCATTTTTCCGCTGGGGGTATTGGGCGCGCCGACCTTTGGGGGATTATTTTTCGGCGCGGCTGTGCCCGCGGCCTATTTTTGGCACGCGGAGTCCGCTCGTAAAGTCTCGCCCCATTCCGAGTCCGGTGGACGAAGTTGGCCAGCCCCTCCCCCTAAGGCTATAGCCCACCCGTTTTTTGGCCATTTTTCCGCTGGGGGGTTTGGGCGAGCCGACCTTCGGGGGGTTACTTTTGGGCGCGGCTTTGCCCGAGGCCTATTTTTGGCACACGGAGGCCGCTCGCAAAGTCTCTCCCCATTCCGAGTCCGGCGGACGAAGTGGGCCAGCCCCTCCCCCCAAGGCTTTAGCGCACCCGTTTTTTGGCAATTTTTCTGCTGGACGAACTTGGCGCCCCGGCCTTCGGGCGGTTATTTTTGGACGCGGCTGTGCCCGCGGCCTATTTTTGGCACGCGGAGGCCGTTCGCAAAGTCTCGCCCCCTTCCGAGTCCGGCGGACGAAGTTGACCAGCCCCTCCCCCCAAGGCTGTAGCCCACCCGTTTTTTGGCCATTTTTCGGCTGGGGGGTTTGGGCTCGCCAACCTTCGGGGGGTTATTTTTTTGCGCGGCTGTGCCCGCAGCCTATTTTTGGCACGCGGAGGCCGCTCGTAAAGTATCACCCCATTCCGAGACCGGCGGACGAAGTTTGCCAGCCCCTCCCCCCAAGGCTATAGCCCACCCGTTTTTTGGCCATTTTTCCGCTGGACGAACTTGGCGGCCCGGCCTTCGGGTGGCTATTTTTGGGGGCGGCTGTGCCCGCGGCCAATTTTTGGTACGAGTAGGCCGCTCGCAAAGTCTCGTCCCATTCCGAGTTCGGCGGACGAAGTTGGCCAGCCCCTCCCCCCAAGGCTATAGCCCACCCGTTTTTTGGCCATTTTTCCGCTGGGGGGTTTGGGCGCGCCGACCTTCGGGGGTTATTTTTGAGGGCGGCTGTGCCCGCGGCCTATTTTTGGCATGCGGAGGTCGCTCGCAATGTCTCGCCCCATTCCGAGACCGGCGGACGAAGTTGGCCAGCCCCTCCACCCAAAGGCTATAGCCCACCCATTTTTGGCCATTTGTCCGCTGGACGAACTTGGCGCCCCGGCCTTCGGCCCGTTATTTTTCCGGGCGGCTGTGCTCGCCGCCTATTTTTGGCACGCGGAGGCCGCTGCAAAGTCTCGCCCCATTCCGAGTCCGAGCGGACGAAGTTGGCCAGCCCCTCCTCCCAAGGCTATAGCCCACTCGTTTTTTGGCCATTTTTCCGCTGGACGAACTTGGCGCCCCGGCCATCGGGTGGCTATTTTTGGGCGCGGCTGTGCTCGCGGCCTATTTTTGGCACGCGGAGGCCGCTCGCAAAGTCTCGTCCCATTCCGAGTCCGGCGGACGAAGTCGGCCAGCCCCTCCCACCAAGGCTATAGCCCACCCGTTTTTTTGCCATTTTTCCGCTGGGGGGTTTGGGCGAGCCGACCTTCGGCGGGTTATTTTTGGGCGCGGCTGTACCCGCGGCCTATTTTTGGCACGCGGAGGCTGCTCGCAAAGTCTCGCCCCATTCCAAGTCCAGCGGACGAAGTGGGCCAGCCCCTCCCCCCAAGGCTATAGCCCACCCGTTTTTTGGCCATTTTTCCGCTGGACGAACTTGGCGCCCCGGCCTTCGGGCGGTTATTTTAGGGCGCGGCTGTGCCCGCAGCAAAATTTTGGCACGCGGAGGCTGCTCGCAAAGTCTCACCCCATTCCGAGTCCGGCGGACGAAGTGGGCCAGCCCCTCCCCCCAATGCTATTGCCCACCCGTTTTTTGGCCATTTTTCCGCTGGACGAACTTGGCGCCCCGGCCTTCGGGCTGTTATTTTTCAGGGCGGCTGTGCTCGCCGCCTATTTTTGGCACGCGGAGGCCGCTCGCAAAGTCTCGCCCCATTCCGAGTCCGGCGGACGAAGTTGGCCAGCCCCTCCTCCCAAGGCTATAGCCCACTCGTTTTTTGGCCATTTTTCCGCTGGACGAACTTGGCGCCCCGGCCATCGGGTGGCTATTTTTGGGCGCGGCTGTGCTCGCGGCCTATTTTTGGCACGCGGAGGCCGCTCGCAAAGTCTCGTCCCATTCCGAGTCCGGCGGACGAAGTCGGCCCGCCCCTCCCACCAAGGCTATAGCCCACCCGTTTTTTTGCCATTTTTCCGCTGGGGGGTTTGGGCGAGCCGACCTTCGGCGGGTTATTTTTGGGCGCGGCTGTACCCGCGGCCTATTTTTGGCACGCGGAGGCTGCTCGCAAAGTCTCGCCCCATTCCAAGTCCAGCGGACGAAGTGGGCCAGCCCCTCCCCCCAAGGCTATAGCCCACCCGTTTTTTGGCCATTTTTCCGCTGGACGAACTTGGCGCCCGGCCTTCGGGCGGTTATTTTAGGGCGCGGCTGTTCCCGCTGCATATTTTTGGCACGCGGAGGCTGCTCGCAAAGTCTCACCCCATTCCGAGTCCGGCGGACGAAGTGGGCCAGCCCCTCCCCCCAATGCTATTGCCCACCCGTTTTTTGGCCATTTTTCCGCTGGACGAACTTGGCGCCCCGGCCTTCGGGCGGTTATTTTTGGTTGCGCCTGTGCCGGCGGCCTATTTTTGGCACGCGGAGGCCGTTCGCAAAGTCTCGCCCCCTTCCGAGTCCGGCGGACGAAGTGGGCCAACCCCTCCCCCCAAGGCTATAGCCCACCCGTTTTTTGGCCATTTTTCCGCTGGACGAAGTTGGCGCCCCGGCTTTCGGGCGGTTATTTTTCGGCGCGGCTGTGCCCGCGGCCTATTTTTGGCATGCGGAGGCCGCTCGCAAAGTCTCGCCCCATTCCAAGTCCGGCGGACGAAGTCGGCCACCCCTCCCCCCAAGGCTATAGCCCACCCGTTTTTTGGCCATTTTTCCGCTGGACGAAGTTGGCGCCCCGGCCTTCGGGCGGTTATTTTTGGGCGCGGCTGTGCCTGCGGCCTACTTTAGGCACGCGGAGGCCGCTCGCAAAGTCTCGCCCCCTTCCGAGTCCGGCGGATGAAGTGGGCCAGCCCCTCCCCCCAAGGCTATAGCCCACCCGTTTTTTGGCCATTTTTCCGCTGGGGGGTTAGGGCGCGCCGACCTTCGGGGGTTATTTTTGGGCGCGGCTGTATCCGCGGCCTATTTTTGGCACGTGGAGGCCGCTCGTAAAGTCTCGCCCCATTCCGAGTCCGGCGGACGAAGTTTGCCAGCCCCTCCTCCCAAGGCTATAGCCCACCCGTTTTTTGGCCATTTTTCCGCTGGACGAACTTGGCGCCCCGGTCTTCGGGCGGTTATTTTTGGTTGCGGCTGTGCCCGCAGCCTATTTTTGGCACGCGGAGGCCGCTCGCAAAGTCTCGGCCCATTCCGAGTCCGGCGGACGAAGTTGGCCAGCCCCTCCCCCCAAGGCTATAGCCCACCCGTTTTTTGGCCATTTTTCCGCTGGGGGGTTAGGGCGCGCCGACCTTCGGGGGTTATTTTTGGGCGCGGCTGTATCCGCGGCCTATTTTTGGCACGCGGAGGCCGCTCGCAAAGTCTCACCCCATTCCGAGTCCGGCGGACGAAGTTGGCCAGCCCCTCCCCCCAAGGCTGTAGCCCACCCGTTTTTTGGCCATTTTTCCGCTGGGGGGTTTGGGCGCGCCGACCTTCGGGGGTGTTATTTTTGAGAGCTGCTGTGCCCGCGGCCTATTTTTGGCACACGGAGGCCCCTCGCAAAGTCTCGCGCCATTCCGAGTCCGGCGGACGAAGTGGGCCAGCTCCACCCCCCAACGCTATAGCCCACCCGTTTTTGTGGCCTTGTTCCGCTGGACGAACTTGGCGCCCCGGCCTTCGGGCGTTCATTTTTGGGCGCGGCTGTGCTGCGGCCTATTTTTGGCACACGGAGGACCTTCGTAAAGTCTCGCGCCATTCCAAGTCCGGCGGACGAATTTGTCCAGCCCCACCTCCCAAGGCTATAGCCCACCCGTTTTTGTGGCCTTTTTCCGCTGGACGAACTTGGCGCCCCGGCCTTCAGACGGTTATTTTTGGCGCGGCTGTGCCCGCGGCCTATTTTTCGCACACGGAGGCCCCTCGCAAACTCTCGCGCCATTCCGAATCCGGCGGACGAAGTGGGCCAGCCCCACCTCCCAAGGCGATAGCCCACCCGTTTTTGTGGCCTTTTTCCGCTGAACGAAATTGGCGACCCGGCCTTCGGGCGGTTATTTTTGGGCGCGGCTGTGTCCGCGACCTATTTTTTGCACACGGAGGCCCCTCGCAAAGTCTCGCGCCATTCCGAGTCCGGCGGACGAGGTTGGCCAGCCCCACCCCCCAAGGCTATAACCCACCCGTTTTTGTGGCCTTTTTCCGCTGGACGAACTTGGCGCCCTGGCCTTCGCGTGGTTATTTTTGGGCGCGGCTGTGCCCGTATCCTATTTTTGGTACACGGAGGCCCCTCGCAAAGTCTCGCCCCATTCCGAGTCCAGCGGACGAAGTTGGCCAGCCCCACCTCCCAAGGCTATAGCCCACCCGTTTATGCGGCCTTTTTCCGCTGGACGAACTTGGCGCCCCGGCCTTCGGGCGGTTATTTTTGGGCGCGGCTGTGCCCGCGGCCTATTTTTGGCACATGGAGGGCCCTCGTAATGTCTCGCGCCATTCCGAGTCCGGCGGACGAAGTCGGCCAGCCCCACCCCCAAGGCTATAACCCACCCGTTTTTGTGGCCTTTCTCCACTGGACGAACTTGGCGCCCCGGCCTTCGGGCAGTTATTTTTGGGCGCGGCTGTGCCCGCGGCCTATGTTTGGCACACGGGGGCCCCTCGCAAAGTCTCGCACCATTCCGAGTCCGTCGGACGAAGTTGGCCAGCCCCACCCCCCAAGGCTATAGCCCACCCGTTTTTGTGGCCTTTTTCCGCTAGACGAACTTGGCGCCCCGGCCTTCGGGCGGTTATTTTTGGGCGCGGCTGTGCCGCGGCCTATTTTTGGCACACGGAGGCCCTTCGCAAAGTCTCGCGCCATTCCGAGTCCGGCGGACGAATTTGGCCAGCCCCACCCCCCAAGGCTATAGCCCACCGGTTTTTGTGGCCTTTTTCCGCAGGACGAATCTGGCGCCCCGTCCTTCGGACGGTTGTTTTTGGGTGCGGCTGTGCCCGCGGCCTATTTTTCGCACACGGAGGCACCTCGTAAAGCCTCGCACCATTCCGAATCCGGCGGACGAAGTTGGCCAGCCACACCTCCCAAGGCGGTAGCCCACCCGTTTTTGTGGCCTTTTTCCGCTGGGCGAACTTGGCGCCCCGGCCATCGGGTGGTTATTTTTGGTCGCGGCTGTGCTCGTGGCCTATTTTTGGCACACGGAGGCCTCTCGTAAAGTCTCGCGCCATTCCGAGTCCGGCGGACGAAGTTGGCCAGCCCCACCCCCCAAGGCTATAGCCCACCCGTTTTTGTGGCCTTTTTACGTTGTACGAACTTGGCGCCCCGGCCTTCGGGCGGTTATTTTAGAGCGCGGCTGTGCCCGCGGCCTATTTTCGGCACACGGAGGCCCCTCGCAAAGTCTCGCGCCATTCCGAGTCCGGCGGTCGAAGTGGGCCAGCCCCACCCCCCAAGGCTATAGCCCACCCGTTTTTGTGGCCTTTTTCCGCTGGACGAACTTGGCGCCTCGGCCTTCGAGCGCTTATTTTTGGGCGCGGCTGTGGCCGCGGCCTATTTTTCTCACACGGAGGCCCCTCGCAAAGTCTCGCGCCATTCCGAATCCGGCGGATGAAGTTGGCCAGCCCCACCTCCCAAGGCTATAGCCCACCCGTTTTTGTGGCCTTTTTCCGCTGGACGAACTTGGCGCCCCGGCCTTCGAGCGGTTATTTTTGGGCGCGGCTGTGCCCACAGCTGGCCTATTTTTCGCACACGGATGCCCCTCGCAAAGTCTCGCGCCATTCCGACTCCGGCGGACGAATTTGGCCAGCCCCACCTCCCAAGGCGATAGCCCACCCGTTTTTGTGGCCTTTTTCCGCTGGGCGAACTTGGCGCCCCGGCCTTCGGGCGGTTATTTTTGGGCGCGGCTGTGCCACGGCCTATTTTTGGTACACGGAGGCCCTTCGCAACGTCTCGCGCCATTCCGAGTCCGGCGGACGAATTTGGCCAGCCCCACCCCCCAAGGCTATAGCCCACCGGTTTTTGTGGCCATTTTCCGCTGGATGAACTTGGCGCCCCAGCATTCGGACGGTTTTTTATGGGCGCGGCTATGCCCGCGGCCTATTTTTCGCACACGGAGGCACCTCCCAAAGTCTCGCACCATTCCGAATCCGGCGGACGAAGTTGGCCAGCCCCACCTCCCAAGGCGATAGCCCACCCGTTTTTGTGGCCTTTTTCCGCTGGGCGAACTTGGCGCCCCGGCCATCGGGTGGTTATTTTTGGGCGCGGCTGTGCTCGTGGCATATTTTTGGCACACGGAGGCCCCTCGCAAAGTCTCGCGCCACTCCGAGTCCGGCGGACGAAGTTGGCCAGCCCCACCCCCCAAGGCTATAGCCCACCCGTTTTATTGGCCTTTTTACGCTGGACGAACTTGGCGCCCCGGCCTTCGGGCGGTTATTTTAGGGCGCGGCTGTGCCTGCGGCCTATTTTCGGCACACGGAGGCCCCTCGCAAAGTCTCGCGCCATTCCGAGTCCGGCGGACGAAGTCGGCCAGCCCCACCTCCCAAGGCTACAGCCCACCCGTTTTTGTGGACTTTTTCCGCTGGACGAACTTGGCGCCCCGGCCTTCGGGCGTTCATTTTTGGGCGCGGCTGTGCTGCGGCCTATTTTCGGCACACGGAGGCCCCTCGCAAAGTCTCGCGCCATTCCGAGTCCGGCGGACGAAGTCGGCCAGCCCCACCCCCCAACGCTATAGCCCACCCGTTTTTGTGGCCTCTTACCGCTGGGCGAACTTGGCGCCCCGGCCATCGGGTGGTTATTTTTGGGCGCGGCTGTGCTCGTGGAATATTTTTGGCACACGGAGGCCCCTCGCAAAGTCTCGCGCCACTCCGAGTCCGGCGGACGAAGTTGGCCAGCCCCACCCCCCAAGGCTATAGCCCACCCGTTTTTGTGGCCTTTTTACGCTGGACGAACTTGGCGCCCCGGCCTTCGGGCGGTTATTTTAGGGCGCGGCTGTGCCTGCGGCCTATTTTCGGCACACGGAGGCCCCTCGCAAAGTCTCGCGCCATTCCGAGTCCGGCGGACGAAGTCGGTCAGCCCCACCCCCCAACGCTATAGTCCACCCGTTTTTGTGGCCTCTTACCGCTGGACGAACTTGGCGCCCCAGCCTTTAGGCTGGTATTTTTGGGTACGGCTGTGCCCGCGGGCTATTTTTGGCACACGGAGGTGCCTCGCAAAGTCTCGCACCATTCCGAGTCCGGCGGACAAAGTTGGCCAGCCCCACCCCCCAAGGCTATAGCCCACCGGTTTTTGTGGCCATTTACCGCTGGACGAACTTGGTGACCCGGCCTTCGGGCGGGTAGTTTTGGGTGCGGCTGAGTCCACGGCCTATTTTTGGCACACGGAGTCACCTCGCAAAGTCTCGCGCCATTCCGAGTCTGGCGGACGAAGTGGGCCAGCCCCACCCCCCAAGGCTATAGCCCACCCGTTTTTGTGGCCTTTTACCGCTGGAAGAACATGGTGCCCCGGCATTCGGGCGGGTATTTTTGGGCGCGGCTGTGTCCGCGGCCTAGTTTTGGCACACGGAGGCGCCTCGCAAAGTCTCGCGCCATTCCGAGTCCGGCAGACGAAGTTGGCCGGCCCCACCCCCCAAGGCTATAGCCCACCCGTTTTTGTGGCCTTTTACCGGTGGACGAACTTGGCGCCCCGGCCTTCGGGTATTTTTGGGCGCGGCTGTGCCCGCGGCCTATTTTTGGCACACGGAGGCACCTCGCAAAGTCTTACGCCATTCCGAGTCCGGAGGACGAAGTGGGCCAGCCCCACCCCCCAAGGCTATAGCCCACCCGTTTTTTGTGGCCTTTTTCCGCTGGACGAACTTGGTGCCCCGGCCTTCGGGCGGGTATGTTTGGCCGCGGCTGTGCCCGCGGCCTTTTTTTGGCACACGGAGGCCCCTCGCATGGTCTCGCGCCATTCCGAGTCCGGCGGACGAAGTGGGCCAGCCCCACCCCCCAAGGCTATAGCCCACCCGTTTTTTGTGGCCTTTTTCCGCTGGACGAACTTGGTGCCCCGGCCTTCGGGCGGGTATTTTTGGCCGCGGCTGTGCCCGCCGCCTATTTTTGGCACACGGAGGCACCTCGCAAAGTCTCGCGCCATTCCTAGTCCGGCGGACGAAGTGGGCCAACCCCACCCCCCAAGGCTATAGCCCACCCGTTTTTGTGGCCTTTTTCCGCTGGACGAACTTGGCGCCCCGGCCTTCGGGTGGTTATGTTTGGGCGCGGCTGTGCCCGCGACCTATTTTTGGCACACGGTAGTGGCTCGCAAAGTCTCGCGCCATTCCGAGTCCGGCGGAGGAAGTTGGCCAGCCCCACCCGCCAAGGCTATAGCCCACCCTTTTCTGTGGCCTTTTTCCGCTGGACGAACTTGGCGCCCCGGCCTTCGGGCGGGTATTTTTGGGGACGGCTGTTCCCGCGGCTTATTTTTGGCGCACGTAGGTGCCTCGCAAAGTCTCGCGCCATTCCGAGTCCGGCGGACGAAGTTGGCTAGCCCCACCCCCCAAGGCTATAGCCCACCCGTTTTTGTGGCCTTTTTCCGCTGGACGAACTTGGCGCCCCGGCTTTCGGGTGGTTAGTTTTGGGCGCGTGTGTGCCCTCGGCCTTTTTTTGGCACACGGAGGCCCCTAGCATGGTCTCGCCTCATTCCGAGTCCGGCGGATGAAGTTGGCCAGCCCCACCCCCGAAGGCTAAAGCCCACCCGTTTTGGTGGCCTTTTTCCGCTGGACAAAGTTGGCGCCCCTGCCTTCGGTCGGTTATTTTTTTTGGCGCGGCTGTGCTCGCGGCCTACTTTTGGTACACGGAGGCCCCATCGCAAAGTCTCGCGCCATTCCGAGTCCGGCGGACGAAGTGGGCCAGCCCCACCCCCCAAGGCTATAGCCCACCCGTTTTTGTGGCCTTTTTCCGGTGGACGAACTTGGCGCCCCGGCCTTCGGGCGTTTATTTTTGGGCGCGGCTGTGCCCGCTGCCTATTTTTGGCACTTGGAGGTTCCTCGCAAAGTATCGCGCCATTCCGAGCCCGGCGGACGAAGTTGGCCAGCCCCACCCCCCAAGGCTATAGCCCACCCGTTTTTGTGGCCTTTTTCCGCTGGACGAACTTGGCGCCCCGGCCTTCGGGCGGTTATGTTTGGGCGCGGCTGTGCCCGCGGCCTATTTTTGGCACACGGTGGTGGCTTGCAAAGTCTCGCGCCATTCCGAGTCCGGCGGAGGAAGTTGGCCAGCCCCACCCGCCAAGGCTATAGCCCACCCTTTTCTGTGGCCTTTTTCCGCTGGACGAACTTGGCGCCCCGGCCTTCGGGGGGGGAGTGTTGGGACGGCTGTGCCATGGCTTATTTTTGGCGCACGGAGGTGCCTCGCAAAGTCTCGCGCCATTCCGAGTCCGGCGGACGAAGTTGGCCAGCCCCACCCCCCAAGGCTATAGCCCACCCGTTTTTGTGGCCTTTTTCCGCTGGACGAACTTGGCGCCCCGGCTTTCGGGTGGTTAGTTTTGGGCGCGTCTGTGCCCTCGGCCTTTTTTTGGCACACGGAGGCCCCTCGCATGGTCTCGCGCCATTCCGAGTCCGGCGGACGAAGTTGGCTAGCCCCACCCCCCAAGGCTATAGCCCACCCGTTTTTGTGGCCTTTTTCCGCTGGACGAACTTGGCGCCCCGGCTTTCGGGTGGTTAGTTTTGGGCGTGTCTGTGCCCTCGGCCTTTTTTTGGCACACGGAGGCCCCTCGCATGGTCTCGCGCCATTCCGAGTCCGGCGGACGAAGTGGGCCAGCCCCACCCCCCAAGGCTATAGCCCACCCGTTTTTTGTGGCCTTTTTCCGCTGGACGAACTTGGTGCCCCGGCCTTCGGGCGGGTATTTTTGGGCGCGGCTGTGCCCGCGGCCTATATTTGGTACACGGTGGTGGCTCGCAAAGTCTCGCGCCATTCCGAGTCCGGCGGAGGAAGTTGGCCAGCCCCACCCGCCAAGGCTATAGCCCACCCTTTTCTGTGGCCTTTTTCCGCTGGACGAACTTGGCGCCCCGGCCTTCGGGCGGGTATTTTTGGGGACGGCTGTGCCCGCGGCTTATTTTTGGCGCACGTAGGTGCCTCGCAAAGTCTCGCGCCATTCCGAGTCCGGCGGACGAAGTTGGCCAGCCCCACCCCCCAAGGCTATAGCCCACCCGTTTTTGTGGCCTTTTTCCGCTGGACGAACTTGGCGCCCTGGCTTTCGGGTGGTTAGTTTTGGGCGCGTGTGTGCCCTCGGCCATTTTTTGGCACACGGAGGCCCCTAGCATGGTCTCGCGTCATTCCGAGTCCGGCGGATGAAGTTGGCCAGCCCCACCCCCGAAGGCTATAGCCCACCCGTTTTGGTGGCCTTTTTCCGCTGGACAAAGTTGGCGCCCCTGCCTTCGGTCGGTTATTTTTTTTGGCGTGGCTGTGCTCGCGGCCTACTTTTGGCACACGGAGGCCCCATCGCAAAGTCTCGCACCATTCCGAGTCCGGCGGACGAAGTGGGCCAGCCCCACCCCCCAAGGCTATAGCCCACCCGTTTTTGTGGCCTTTTTCCGGTGGACGAACTTGGCGCCCCGGCCTTCGGGCGTTTATTTTTGGGCGCGGCTGTGCCCGCTGCCTATTTTTGGCACTTGGAGGCTCCTCGCAAAGTATCGCGCCATTCCGAGCCGGGCGGACGAGTTGGCCAGCCCCACCCCCAAGGCTATAGCCCACCCGTTTTGTGGCCTTTTTCCGCTGGACGAACTTGGCGCCCCGGCCTTCGGGCGGTTATTTTCGGGCGCGGATGTGCCCGCGCCCTATTTTTTGCTCATGGAGGCACATCACAAAGTCTCGCGCCATTCCGAGTCCGGCGGACGAAGTTGGCCAGCCCCACCCCCGAAGGCTATAGCCCACCCGTTTTGGTGGCCTTTTTCCGCTGGACGAACTTGGCGCCCCGGCCTTCGGGCGGTTAGTTTTGGGCGCGTCTGTGCCCTCGGCCTATTTTTGGCACACGGAGGCCCCTCGCATAGTCTCGCGCCATTCCGAGTCCGGCGGACGAAGTTGGCCAGCCCCACCCCCCAAGGCTATAGCCCACCCGTTTTTGTGGCCTTTTTCCGCTGGACGAACTTGGCGCCTCGGCTTTCGGGTGGTTAGTTTTGGCGCGTCTGTGCCCTCGGCCTTTTTTTGGCACACGGAGGCCCCTCGAATGGTCTCGCGCCATTCCGAGTCCGGCGGACGAAGTGGGCCAGCCCCACCCCCCAAGGCTATAGCCCGCCCGTTTTTTGTGGCCTTTTTCCGCTGGACGAACTTGGTGCCCCGGCCTTCGGGCGGGTATTTTTGGCCGCGGCTGTGCCCGCGGCCTATTTTTGGCACACGGAGGCACCTCGCAAAGTCTCGCGCCATTCCTAGTCCGGCGGACGAAGTTGGCCAACCGCACCACCCAAGGCTATAGCCCACCCGTTTTTGTGGCCTTTTTCCGCTGGACGAACTTGGCGCCCAGGCCTTCGGGTGGGTATTTTTGCACGTAGCTGTGCCCGCGGCCTATTTTTGCCACACGGAGGCGCCTCGCAAAGGCTCGCGCCATTCCGAGTCCGGCGGACGAAGTTGGCCAGCCCCACCCCCCAAGGCTATAGCCCTCCCGTTTTTGTGGCCTTTTTCCGCTGGACGAACTTGGCGCCCCGGCCTTCGGGCAGTTAGTTTTGCGCGCGGCTTTGCCCGTGGCCTATTTTTGGCACACGGAGGCCCCTCGTAAAGTCTCGCGCCATTCCGAGTCCGACGGACGAAGTTGGCCGGCCCCACCCCCCAAGGCTATAGCCCACCCGTTTTTGTGGCCTTTTTCCGCTGGACGAACTTGGCGACCCGGCCTTCGGGCGGGTATTTTTGGGCGTGGCTGTGTCCGCGACCTATTTTTGGCACATGGAGGTGCCTCACAAAGTCTCGCGCCATTCCGAGTCCGGCGGAGGAAGTTGGCCAGCCCCACCCGCCAAGGCTATAGCCCACCCTTTTCTGTGGCCTTTTTCCGCTGGACGAACTTGGCGCCCCGGCCTTCGGGCGGGTATTTTTGGGGACGGCTGTGCCCGCGGCTTATTTTTGGCGCACGTAGGTGCCTCGCAAAGTCTCGCGCCATTCCGAGTCCGGCGGACGAAGTTGGCTAGCCCCACCCCCCAAGGCTATAGCCCACCCGTTTTTGTGGCCTTTTTCCGCTGGACGAACTTGGCGCCCCGGCTTTCGGGTGGTTAGTTTTGGGCGCGTGTGTGCCCTCGGCCTTTTTTTGGCACACGGAGGCCCCTAGCATGGTCTCGCCTCATTCCGAGTCCGGCGGATGAAGTTGGCCAGCCCCACCCCCGAAGGCTAAAGCCCACCCGTTTTGGTGGCCTTTTTCCGCTGGACAAAGTTGGCGCCCCTGCCTTCGGTCGGTTATTTTTTTTGGCGCGGCTGTGCTCGCGGCCTACTTTTGGTACACGGAGGCCCCATCGCAAAGTCTCGCGCCATTCCGAGTCCGGCGGACGAAGTGGGCCAGCCCCACCCCCCAAGGCTATAGCCCACCCGTTTTTGTGGCCTTTTTCCGGTGGACGAACTTGGCGCCCCGGCCTTCGGGCGTTTATTTTTGGGCGCGGCTGTGCCCGCTGCCTATTTTTGGCACTTGGAGGTTCCTCGCAAAGTATCGCGCCATTCCGAGCCCGGCGGACGAAGTTGGCCAGCCCCACCCCCCAAGGCTATAGCCCACCTGTTTTTGTGGCCTTTTTCCGCTGGACGAACTTGGCGCCCCGGCCTTTGGGCGGTTATGTTTGGGCGCGGCTGTGCCCGTGGCCTATTTTTGGCACACGGTGGTGGCTCGCAAAGTCTCGCGCCATTCCGAGTCCGGCGGAGGAAGTTGGCCAGCCCCACCCGCCAAGGCTATAGCCCACCCTTTTCTGTGGCCTTTTTCCGCTGGACGAACTTGGCGCCCCGGCCTTCGGGCGGGTATTTTTGGGGACGGCTGTGCCCGCGGCTTATTTTTGGCGCACGGAGGTGCCTCGCAAAGTCTCGCGCCATTCCGAGTCCGGCGGACGAAGTTGGCCAGCCCCACCCCCCAAGGCTATAGCCCACCCGTTTTTGTGGCCTTTTTCCGCTGGACGAACTTGGCGCCCCGGCTTTCGGGTGGTTAGTTTTGGGCGCGTCTGTGCCCTCGGCCTTTTTTTGGCACACGGAGGCCCCTCGCATGGTCTCGCGCCATTCCGAGTCCGGCGGACGAAGTTGGCCAGCCCCACCCCCCAAGGCTATAGCCCACCCGTTTTTGTGGCCTTTTTCCGCTGGACGAACTTGGCGCCCAGGCCTTCGGGTGGGTATTTTTGCACGTAGCTGTGCCCGCGGCCTATTTTTGCCACACGGAGGCGCCTCGCAAAGTCTCGCGCCATTCCGAGTCCGGCGGACGAAGTTGGCCAGCACCACCCCCCAAGGCTATAGCCCTCCCGTTTTTGTGGCCTTTTTCCGCTGGACGAACTTGGCGCCCCGGCTTTCGGGTGGTTAGTTTTGGCCGCGACTGTGCCCGCGGCCTATTTTTGGCACACGGAGGCACCTCGCAAAGTCTCGCGCCATTCCTAGTCCGGCGGACGAAGTTGGCCAACCGCACCACCCAAGGCTATAGCCCACCCGTTTTTGTGGTCTTTTTCCGCTGGACGAACTTGGCGCCCAGGCCTTCGGGTGGGTATTTTTGCACGTAGCTGTGCCCGCGGCCTATTTTTGCCACACGGAGGCGCCTCGCAAAGTCTCGCGCCATTCCGAGTCCGGCGGACGAAGTTGGCCAGCCCCACCCCCCAAGGCTATAGCCCTCCCGTTTTTGTGGCCTTTTTCCGCTGGACGAACTTGGCGCCCCGGCCTTCGGGCAGTTATTTTTGCGCGAGGCTTTGACCGAGGCCTATTTTTGGCACAAGGAGGACCCTCAAAAAGTCTCGCGCCATTCCGAGTCCGGCGGACGAAGTTGGCCAGCCCCACCCCCCAAGGCTATAGCCCACCCGTTTTTGTGGCCTTTTTCCGCTGGACGAACTTGGCGACCCGGCCTTCGGGCGGGTATTTTTGGGCGTGGCTGTGTCCGCGACCTATTTTTGGCACATGGAGGTGCCTCACAAAGTCTCGCGCCATTCCGAGTCCGGCGGAGGAAGTTGGCCAGCCCCACCCGCCAAGGCTATAGCCCACCCTTTTCTGTGGCCTTTTTCCGCTGGACGAACTTGGCGCCCCGGCCTTCGGGCGGGTATTTTTGGGGACGGCTGTGCCCGCGGCTTATTTTTGGCGCACGTAGGTGCCTCGCAAAGTCTCGCGCCATTCCGAGTCCCGGCGGACGAAGTTGGCTAGCCCCACCCCAAGGCTATAGCCCACCCGCTTTTGTGGCCTTTTTCCGCTGGACGAACTTGGCGCCCGGCTGGTGGTTAGTTTTGGGCGCGTGTGTGCCTCGGCCTTTTTTTTGGCACACGGAGGCCCCTAGCATGGTCTCGCCTCATTCCGAGTCCGGCGGATGAAGTTGGCCAGCCCCACCCCCGAAGGCTATAGCCCACCCGTTTTGGTGGCCTTTTTCCGCTGGACAAAGTTGGCGCCCCTGCCTTCGGTCGGTTATTTTTTGGCGCGGGTGTGCTCGCGCCTACTTTTGGTACACGGAGGCCCCATCGCAAAGTCTCGCGCCATTCCGAGTCCGGCGGACGAAGTGGGCCAGCCCCACCCCCCAAGGCTATAGCCCACCCGTTTTTGTGGCCTTTTTCCGGTGGACGAACTTGGCGCCCCGGCCTTCGGGCGTTTATTTTTGGGCGCGGCTGTGCCCGCTGCCTATTTTTGGCACTTGGAGGTTCCTCGTAAAGTATCGCGCCATTCCGAGCCCGGCGGACGAAGTTGGCCAGCCCCACCCCCCAAGGCTATAGCCCACCTGTTTTTGTGGCCTTTTTCCGCTGGACGAACTTGGCGCCCCGGCCTTCGGGCGGTTATGTTTGGGCGCGGCTGTGCCCGCGGCCTATTTTTGGCACACGGTGGTGGCTCGCAAAGTCTCGCGCCATTCCGAGTCCGGCGGAGGAAGTTGGCCAGCCCCACCCGCCAAGGCTATAGCCCACCCTTTTCTGTGGCCTTTTTCCGCTGGACGAACTTGGCGCCCCGGCCTTCGGGCGGGTATTTTTGGGGACGGCTGTGCCCGCGCATGGCTTATTTTTTTGCGCACGGAGGTGCTCATAAAGTCTCCCGCCATTCCGAGTCCGGCGGACGAAGTTGGCCAGCCCCACCCCCCAAGGCTATAGCCCACCCGTTTTGTGGCCTTTTTCCGCTGGACGAACGTGGGGCCCCGGCGTTCGGGGGGGTAGTTTTGGGCGCGTCTGTGCCCGGGGCCTTTTTTTGGCACACGGAGGCCCCTCGCATGGTCTCGCGCCATTCCGAGTCCGGGCGGACGAAGTTGGCCAGCCCCACCCCCAAGGCTATAGCCCACCCGTTTTTGTGGCCTTTTTCCGCTGGACGAACTTGGCGCCCCGGCTTTCGGGTGGTTAGTTTTGGGCGCGTCTGTGCCCTCGGCCTTTTTTTGGCACACGGAGGCCCCTCGCATGGTCTCGCGCCATTCCGAGTCCGGCGGACGAAGTGGGCCAGCCCCACCCCCCAAGGCTATAGCCCACCCGTTTTTGTGGCCTTTTTCCGCTGGACGAACTTGGTGCCCCGGCCTTCGGGCGGGTATTTTTGGGCGCGGCTGTGCCCGCGGCCTATATTTGGCACACGGTGGTGGCTCGCAAAGTCTCGCGCCATTCCGAGTCCGGCGGAGGAAGTTGGCCAGCCCCACCCGCCAAGGCTATAGCCCACCCTTTTCTGTGGCCTTTTTCCGCTGGACGAACTTGGCGCCCCGGCCTTCGGGCGGGTATTTTTGGGGACGGCTGTGCCCGCGCCTTATTTTTGGCGCACGTAGGTGCCTCGCAAAGTCTCGCGCCATTCCGAGTCCGGCGGACGAAGTTGGCCAGCCCCACCCCCCAAGGCTATAGCCCACCCGTTTTTGTGGCCTTTTTCCGCTGGACGAACTTGGCGCCCCGGCTTTCGGGTGGTTAGTTTTGGGCGCGTGTGTGCCCTCGGCCATTTTTTGGCACACGGAGGCCCCTAGCATGGTCTCGCGTCATTCCGAGTCCGGCGGATGAAGTTGGCCAGCCCCACCCCCGAAGGCTATAGCCCACCCGTTTTGGTGGCCTTTTTCCGCTGGACAAAGTTGGCGCCCCTGCCTTCGGTCGGTTATTTTTTTTGGCGCGGCTGTGCTCGCGGCCTAGTTTTGGCACACGGAGGCCCCATCGCAAAGTCTCGCACCATTCCGAGTCCGGCGGACGAAGTGGGCCAGCCCCACCCCCCAAGGCTATAGCCCACCCGTTTTTGTGGCCTTTTTCCGGTGGACGAACTTGGCGCCCCGGCCTTCGGGCGTTTATTTTTGGGCGCGGCTGTGCCCGCTGCCTATTTTTGGCACTTGGAGGCTCCTCGCAAAGTATCGCGCCATTCCGAGCCCGGCGGACGAAGTTGGCCAGCCCCACCCCCCAAGGCTATAGCCCACCCGTTTTTGTGGCCTTTTTCCGCTGGACGAACTTGGCGCCCCGGCCTTCGGGCGGTTATTTTCGGGCGCGGATGTGCCCGCGCCCTATTTTTTGCTCATGGAGGCACTTCACAAAGTCTCGCGCCATTCCGAGTCCAGCGGATGAAGTTGGCCCGCCCCACACCCCAAGGCTACAGCCCACCCGTTTTTGTGGCCTTTTTCCGCTGGACGAACTTGGCGCCCCGGCCTTCGGGCGGTTAGTTTTGGGCGCGTCTGTGCCCTCGGCCTATTTTTGGCACACGGAGGCCCCTCGCATAGTCTCGCGCCATTCCGAGTCCGGCGGACGAAGTTGGCCAGCCCCACCCCCCAAGGCTATAGCCCACCCGTTTTTGTGGCCTTTTTCCGCTGGACGAACTTGGCGCCCCGGCTTTCGGGTGGTTAGTTTTGGCGCGTCTGTGCCCTCGGCCTTTTTTTGGCACACGGAGGCCCCTCGAATGGTCTCGCGCCATTCCGAGTCCGGCGGACGAAGTGGGCGAGCCCCACCCCCCAAGGCTATAGCCCGCCCGTTTTTTGTGGCCTTTTTCCGCTGGACGAACTTGGTGCCCCGGCCTTCGGGCGGGTATTTTTGGCCGCGGCTGTGCCCGCGGCCTATTTTTGGCACACGGAGGCACATCGCAAAGTCTCGCGCCATTCCTAGTCCGGCGGACGAAGTTGGCCAACCGCACCACCCAAGGCTATAGCCCACCCGTTTTTGTGGCCTTTTTCCGCTGGACGAACTTGGCGCCCAGGCCTTCGGGCGGGTATTTTTGCACGTAGCTGTGCCCGCGGCCTATTTTTGCCACACGGAGGCGCCTCGCAAAGTCTCGCGCCATTCCGAGTCCGGCGGACGAAGTTGGCCAGCCCCACCCCCCAAGGCTATAGCCCTCCCGTTTTTGTGGCCTTTTTCCGCTGGACGAACTTGGCGCCCCGGCCTTCGGGCAGTTATTTTTGCGCGCGGCTTTGCCCGTGGCCTTTTTTTGGCACACGGAGGCCCCTCGTAAAGTCTCGCGCCATTCCGAGTCCGACGGACGAAGTTGGCCGGCCCCACCCCCCAAGGCTATAGCCCACCCGTTTTTGTGGCCTTTTTCCGCTGGACGAACTTGGCGACCCGGCCTTCGGGCGGGTATTTTTGGGCGTGGCTGTGTCCGTGGCCTATTTTTGGCACATGGAGGTGCCTCACAAAGTCTCGCGCCATTCCGAGTCCGGCGGAGGAAGTTGGCCAGCCCCACCCGCCAAGGCTATAGCCCACCCTTTTCTGTGGCCTTTTTCCGCTGGACGAACTTGGCGCCCCGGCCTTCGGGCGGGTATTTTTGGGGACGGCTGTGCCCGCGGCTTATTTTTGGTGCACGGAGGTGCCTCGCAAAGTCTCGCGCCATTCCGAGTCCGGCGGACGAAGTTGGCCAGCCCCACCCCCCAAGGCTATAGCCCACCCGTTTTTGTGGCCTTTTTCCGCTGGACGAACTTGGCGCCCCGGCTTTCGGGTGGTTAGTTTTGGGCGCGTCTGTGCCCTCGGCCTTTTTTTGGCACACGGAGGCCCCTCGCATGGTCTCGCGCCATTCCGAGTCCGGCGGACGAAGTTGGCCAGCCCCTCCCCCCAAGGCTATAGCCCACTCGTTTTTTGGCCATTTTTCCGCTGGGAGGTTTGGGCGCGCCGACCTTCGGGGGGCTATATTTGGGCGCGGCTGTGCCACCGGCCTTTTTTTGGTGCACGGACGCCGCTCGCAAAGTCTCGGCCCATTCCGAGTCCGGCGGACGAAGTGGGCCAGCCCCTCCCCCCAAGGCTATAACCCACCCGTGTTTTGGCCATTTTTCCGCTGGGGGGTTTGGGCGCCCCGGCCTTCGGGAGGTTATTTTTGGGCGAGGCTGTGCCGGCGGCGTATTTTTGGCACACGGAGGCCCCTCGCAAAGTCTCTCGCCATTCCGAGTCCGGCGGATTTGAGTGGGCCAGCCCCTCCCCCCAATGCTATAGCCCACCCGTTTTTTGGCCATTTTTCCGCTGGGGGGTTTTCGCAACACGACCTTCGGGCGCTGCTTTGACCAGCGGTTTATTTTTGGCACCCCGAGGCCCCTCGCAAAGTCTCGCCCCCTTCCGAGTCCAGCGGACGAACTTCGCCGGCGCCCCCCCCCCAGGCTCTAGCCCCCCCAGATTTTGGCCAATTTTCCGCTGGGGGGTTTTGGCACCCCGACCTTCGGGCGCGGCTTTGCCCTCGGCTTATTTTTGGCACCCCGAGGCCCCTCGCAAAGTCTCGCCCCGTTCCGAGTCCGGCGGACGAACTTCGCCCGCCCCCCCCTCCGAGGCTATAGCCCACCCATTTTTTGGCCATTTTTCCGCTGGGGGGTTTTGGCACCACGACCTTCGGGGGCTTATTTTTTGGCGCGGGTTTGCCCACGGCTTATATTTGGCACCCCAAGGCCCCTCGCAAAGTCTCACCCCATTCCAAGTCCGCGGACGAACTCGCCTCATCGCCACCCATCAAGGCTATAGCCCACCCGTTTTTTGGCCATTTTTCCGCTGGGGGGTTTTGGCACCACGACCTTCGGGGGCTTATTTTTGGGCGCGGCTTTGCCCACGGCTTATCTTTGGCACCCCAAGGCCCCTCGCAAAGTCTCACCCCATTCCGAGTCTGGCGGACGAACTTCGCCTGCGTCCCCCACCAAGGCTATTGCCACCCGTTTTTTGGCCATTTTTCCGCTGGGGGGTTTTGGCACCACGCCCTTCGGGCGCGGCTTTGCCCGCGGCTTATTTTTGGCACCCCGAGGCCCCTCACAAAGTCTCGCCATATTCCAAGTCCGGCGGACGAACTTCACCCGCACTCCCCACCAAGGCTATAGCCCACCCGTTTTTTGGCCATTTTTCCGCTGGGGGGTTTTGGTACCACGACCTTCGGGCGCTTATTTTTGGGCGCGGCTTTGCCCGTGGCTTATTTTTGGCACCCCGAAGCCCCTCACAAAGTCTCACCATATTCCGAGTCCGGCGGACGAACTTCGCCCGCGCCCCCCACCAAGGCTATAGCCCACCCATTTTTTGGCCATTTTTCCGCTGGAGGGTTTTGGCACCACGACCTTCGGGTGCTTATTTTTGGGTGTGGCTTTGCCCGCGGCTTATCTTTGGCATCGCGAGGCCCCTCGCAAAGTCTCGCCCCATTCCGAGTCCGGCGGACGAACTTCACCCGCGCCCCCCACCAAGGCTATTGCCACCCGTTTTTTGGCCATTTTTCCGCTGGGGGGTTTTGGCACCACGACCTTCGGGCGCGGCTTTGCCCGCGGCTTATTTTTTGCACCCCGAGGCCCCTCGCAAAGCCTCGCCATATTCCGAGTCCGGCGGACGAACTTCACCGGCGCTCCCCACCAAGGCTATAGCCCAACCCGTTTTTTGGCCATTTTTCCGCTGGGGGGTTTTGGCACCACGACCTTCGGACGCTTATTTTTGGGCGCGGCTGTGCCCGTGGCTTATTTTGGTACCCCGAGGCCCCTCGCAAGGTCTCGCCCCATTCCGAGTCCGGCGGACGAACTTCGCCCGCGCCCCCCACCAAGGGTATAGCCCACCCGTTTTTTGGCCATTTTTCCGCTGGAGGGTTTTGGCACCACGACCTTCGGGTACTTATTTTTGGGCGCGGTTTTGCCCGCGGCTTATTTTGGGCACCCCGAGGCCCCTCGCAAGGTCTCGACCCATTCCGAGTCCGGCGGACGAACTTCGCCCGCGCCCCCCACCAAGGCTATTGGCCACCCGTTTTTTGGCCATTTTTCCGCTGGGGGGTTTTGGCACCACGACCTTCGGGCGCGGCTTTGCCCACGGCTTATTTTTGGCACCCCGAGGCCCCTCGCAAAGTCTCGCCCCCTTCCGAGTCCGGCGGACGAACTTCGCCCGCCCCCCCCCTCCAAGGCTATAGCCCACCCATTTTTTGGCCATTTTTCCACTGGGGGGTTTTGGCACCACGACCTTCGGGTGCTTATTTTTTGGCGCGGTTTTGCCCGCGGCTTATTTTTGGCACCCCGAGGCCCCTCGCAAAGTCTCGCCCCATTCCAAGTCCGGCGGACGAACTTCGCCCGCGCCACCCATCAAGGCTATAGCCCACCCGTTTTTTGGCCATTTTTCCGCTGGGGGGTTTTGGCACCACGACCTTCGGGGGCTTATTTTTGGGCGCGGTTTTGCCCACGGCTTATCTTTGGCACCCCAAGGCCCCTCACAAAGTCTCACTCCATTCCGAGTCCGGCGGACGAACTTCACCCGCGTCCCCCACCAAGGTTATTGCCACCCGTTTTTTGGCCATTTTTCCGCTGGGGGGTTTTGGCACCACGCCCTTCGGGCGTGGCTTTGCCCGCGGCTTATTTTTGGCACCCCGAGGCCCCTCACAAAGTCTCGCCATATTCCGAGTCCGGCGGACGAACTTCACCCGCGCTCCCCACCAAGGCTATAGCCCACCCGTTTTTTGGCCATTTTTCCGCTGGGGGGTTTTGGCACCACGACCTTCGGGCACTTATTTTTGGGCGCGGCTTTGCCCGCGGCTTATTTTTGGCACCCAGAGGCCCCTCGTAAAGTCTCGCCCTATTCCGAGTCCGGCGGACTAACTTCGCCCGCGCCCCCCACCAAGGCTATAGCCCACCCGTTTTTTGGCTATTTTTCTGCTGGGGGGTTTTGGCACCACGACCTTCGGGCGCTTATTTTTGGGCGCGGCTTTGCCTACGGCTTAGTTTTGGCACCCCGAGGCCCCTCGCAAAGTCTTGCCCCATTCCAAGTCCGTGCGACGAACTTCGCCCGCGACCCCCACCAAGGCTATAGCCCACCCGTTTTTTGTCCATTTTTTTCGCTGGGCGGTTTTGGCCCCACGACCTTCGGGGGCTTATTTTTGGGCGCGGCTTTGCCCGCGGCTTATTTTTGGCACCCCGAGTCCCTCGCAAAGTCTCGCCCCATTCCGAGTCCGGCGGAAGAAACTTCGCCCGCGCCCCGCACCAAGGCTATAGCCCACCCGTTTTTATGCCATTTTTCCGCTGGGGGGTTTTGGCACCACGACCTTCGGGGGCTTATTTTTGGGCGCGGCTTTGCCCGCGGCTTATTTTTGGCACCCCGAGTCCCTCGCAAAGTCTCTCCCCATTCCGAGTCCGGCGGACGAACTTCGCCCGCGCCCCCCACCAAGGCTATAGCCCACCCGTTTTTTGGCCATTTTTCTGCTGGGGGGTTTTGGCACCACGACCTTTGGGCGCGGCTTTGCCCGTGGCTTATTTTTGGCACCCCGAGGCCCCTCGCAAAGTCTCGCCCCATTCCGAGTCCGGCGGACGAACTTCGCCCGCGCCCCCCACCAAGGCTATAGCCCACCCGTTTTTTGGCTATTTTTCCGCTGGGGGGTTTTGGCACCACGACCTTCGGGCGCTTATTTTTGGGCGCGGCTTTGCCCGCGGCTTAGTTTTGGCACCCCGAGGCCCCTCGCAAAGTCTTGCCCCATTCCGAGTCCGGCGGACGAATTTGGCCAGCCCGTCCCCCCAAGGCTATAGCGCACCCGTTTTTTGGCCATTTTTCCGCTGGGGGGTTTGGGCGCGCCGACCATCGGGGGATTATTTTTGGGCGCGGCTGTGCCCGCGGCCTATTTTTGGCACGCGGAGGCCACTCGCAAAGTCTCGCCCCATTCCGAGTCCGGCGGACGAAGTGGGCCAGCCCCTCCACCCAAGGATATAGCGCACCTGTTTTTTGGCCATTTTTCCGCTGGGGGGTTTGGGCGCGCCGACCTTCGGTGGGTTATTTTTTAGCGCGGCTGTGCCCGCGGCATATTTTTGGCACGCGGAGGCAGTTCGCAAAGTCTCGCCCCATTCCGAGTCCGGCGGACGAAGTGGGCCAGCCCCTACCCCCAAGGCTATAGCGCACCCGTTTTTTGGCCATTTTTCCGCTGGGGGGTTTGGGCGCGCCGACCTTCGGGGGTTATTTTGGGGCGGCTGTGCCCTAGGCCTATTTTTGGCACGCGGAGTCCGCTCGCAAAGTCTCGCCCATTCCGAGTCCGGCGGACCCGAATTTGGCCAGCCCGTCCCCCCAAGGCTATAGCGCACCCGTTTTTTGGCCATTTTTCCGCTGGGGGGTTTGGGCGCGCCGACCTTCGGGGGATTATTTTTGGGCGCGGCTGTGGCCGTGGCCTATTTTTGGCACGCGGAGGCCACTCGTAAAGTCTCGCCCCATTCCGAGTCCGGCGGACGAAGTGGGCCAGCCCCTCCACCCAAGGATATAGCGCACCTGTTTTTTGGCCATTTTTCCGCTGGGGGGTTTGGGCGCGCCGACCTTCGGTGGGTTATTTTTGGGCGCGGCTGTGCCCGCATTATATTTTTGGCACGCGGAGGCTGTTCGCAAAGTCTCGCCTCATTCCGAGTCCGGCGGATGAAGTTGGCCAGCCCCTCCCCCCAAGGCTATAGCCCACCAGTTTTTTGGCTAATTTTCCGCTGGGGGGTTTGGACGCGCCGACCTTCGGGTGGTTATTTTTTGACGCGGCTGTGGCGGCGGCCTATTTTTGGCAGGCGGAGGCCACTCGCAAAGTCTCGCCCCATTCCGAGTCCGGCGGACGAAGTTGGCCAGCCCCTCCCCCCAAGGCTATAGCCCACCCGTTTTTTGGCTAATTTTCCGCTGGGAGTTTGGGAGCGCCGACCTTCGGGCGGTTATTTTTGGGCACGGCTGAGGCCACGGCCTATTTTTGACACACGGAGGCCCCTCACAAAGTCTCGCGCCATTCCGAGTCCGGCGGACGAAGTTGGCCATCCCCACCTCCCAAGGCTATAGCCCACCCGATTTTGTGGCCTTTTTCCGCCTGACGAACTTGGCGCCCCGGCCTTCGGGTGGTTATTTTTGGCGCGGCTGTGGCCGCGGCCTATTTTTGGCAGGCGGAGGCCGCTCGCAAAGTCTCGCCCCATTCCGAGTCCGGCGGACGAAGTTGGCCAGCCCCTCCCCCCAAGGCTATAGCCCACCCGTTTTTTGGCTAATTTTCCGCTGGGGGGTTTGGGAGCGCCGACCTTCGGGCGGTTATTTTTGGGCGCTGCTGTGACCGCGGCCTATTTTTGGCACAAGGAGGTCCCTCGCAATGTTTCGCCCCATTCCGAGCCCAGCGGACGAAGTTGGCCAGCCCCACCCCCCAAGGCTATAGCCCACCCGTTTTTGAGGCCTTTTTCCGCTGGACGAACTTGGCGCCCCGGCCTTCGGGGGGTTATTTTTGGGCGCGGCTGTGCCCGCGGCCTATTTTTGGCACACGGAGGCCCCTCGCAAAGTCGCGCACCATTCCGAGTCCGGCGGACGAAGTTGGCCAGCCCCACCTCCCAAGGCTATAGCCCACCCGTTTTTGTGGCCTTTTTCCGCTGGACGAACTTGGCGCCCCGGCCTTCGGGCTGTTATTTTTGGGCACGGCTGAGGCTGAGGCCTATTTTTGACACACGGAGGCCCCTCGCAAAGTCTCGCGCCATTCCGAGTCCGGCGGACGAGTTTGGCCATCCCCACCTCCCAAGGCTATAGCCCACCTGTTTTTGTGGCCTTTTTCCGCAGGACATTGGCGCCCCGGCCTTCGGGACGTTATTTTTGGGCGCGGCTGTGCCCGCGGACTATTTTTCGCACACGGAGGGCCCTCGCAAAGTCTCGCGCCATTCCGAGTCTGGCGGACGAAGTTGGGGAGCCCCACCCCCCAAGGCTATAGCCCACCCGTTTTTGTGGCCTTTCTCCGCTGGACGAACTTGGCGCCCCGGCCTTCGGACGGTTCTTTTTGGGCGCGGCCTTGCCCGCGGCCTATTTTTGGCAGACGGAGGGCCCTCGCAAAGTGTCGCGCCATTCCGAGTCCGGCTGATGAAGTGGGCCAGCCCCACCCCCCAAGTCTACAGCCCACCCGTTTTTGTGGCCTTTTTCCGCTGGACGAACTTGGCGCCTCGGCCTTCGGGCGGTTATTTTTGGGCGTGGCTGTGCCCGCGGCCTATTTTCGGCACGCGGAGGCCACTCGCAAAGTCTCGTCCCATTCCGAGTCCGGCGGACGAAGTGGGCCGGCCCCTCCCCCCAAGGCTATAGCCCACCCGTTTTTTGGCCATTTTTCCGCTGGACGAACTTGGCACCCCGGCCTTCGGGAGGTTATTTTTGGGTGAGGCTGTGCCCGCTGCCTATTTTTGGCACGCGGAGGCCGCTCGCAAAGTCTAGCCCCATTCCGAGTCCGGCAGACGAAGTTGGCCAGCCCCTCCCCCAAAGGCTATAGCCCACCCGTTTTTTTGCCATTTTTCCGCTGGGGGGTTTGGGCGCGCCGACCTTCGGGGGGTTATTTTTGGGTGCGGCAGTGCCCGCGGCCTATTTTTGTCACGCGGAGGCCGCTTGCAATGTCTCGCCCCTTTCCGAGTCCGGCGGACGAAGTGGGCCAGCCCCTCCCCCCAAGGCTATAGCCCACCCGTTTTTTGGTCATTTTTCCGCTGGGGGGTTTGGGCGCGCTGACCTTCGGGGGTTATTTTTGGGTGCGGCTGTGCCCGTGGCCTATTTTTGTCACGCGGAGGCCGCTTTCAATGTCTCGTCCCATTCCGAGTCCGGCGGACGAAGTTGGCCAGCCCTTCCCCCCAAGGCTATAGCCCACCCGTTTTTTGGTCATTTTTCCGCTGGGGGGTTTGGGCGCGCCGACCTTCGGGGGGTTATTTTTGGGGCGTGTCTGTGCCCGCGGCCTATTTTTGCACGCGGAGGCCGTTTGCAAAGTCTCGCCCCATTCCGAGTCCGGCGGACGAAGTTGGCCAGCCCCTCCCCAAGGCTATAGCCCACCCGTTTTTGGCCATTTTCCGCTGGGGGTTTGGGCGCGCCGACCTTCGGGGGTTATTTTTAGGCGTGTCTGTGACCGCGGCCTATTTTTTGGGACGCGGAGGCCGCTGCAAAGTCTCTCGCCATTCCGAGTCCGGCGGGACGAAGTGGGCCAGCCCCTCCTCCCAAGGCTATAGCCCACCCGTTTTTTGGTCATTTTTCCGCTGGGGGGTTTGGACGCGCCGACATTCGGGGGGCTATTTTTGGGGGCGGCTGTGCCCGCGGCCTATTTTTGGCACGCGGAGGCCGCTCGCTAAGTCTCGCCCCATTCCGAGTCCGGCGGACGAAGTTGGCCAGCCCCTCCCCCCAAGGCTATAGCCCACCCGTCTCTCGGCCTATCTTCCGCTGGGGGGTTTGGGCGCGCCGACCTTCGGGGGGCTATTTTTGGGCGCGGCTGTGCCCCCAGCCTTTTTTTGGTGCGCGGAGCCGCTCGCAAAGTCTCGCCCCATTCCGAGTCCGGCGGACGAAGTGGGCCAGCCCCTCCCCCCAAGGCTATAACCCACCCGTGTTTTGGCCATTTTTCCGCTGGGGGGTTTGGGCGCCCCGGCCTTTGGGCGGTTATTTCTGGGCATTGCCTTGCCCGCGGCCTATTTTTGGCACGCGGAGGCTGCTCGCAAAGTCTCGCCCCATTCCGCGTCCGGCGGACGAAGTTAGCCAGCCCCTCCCCCCAAGGCTATAGCCCACCCGTTTTTTACCCATTTTTCCGCGGGGGGGTTTGGGCGCGCCGACCTTCAGTGCGTTATTTTTGGGCGCGGCTGTGCCCGCGGACTATTTTTGGCACGCGGAGGCCGCTCGCAAAGTCTCACCCCATTCCGAGTCCGGGCGGACGAAGTGGCCAGCCCCTCCCCAAGGCTATAGCCCACCCGTTTTTGGCCATTTTTCCTGCTGACCGAACTTGGCGCCCGAGCCTTCGGGGGGTTATTTTGGGCGCGGCTGTGCCTCACGGCCTATCTTTGGCACGCGGAGGCCTCTCTCAAAGTCCCGCCCCATTCCGAGTCCGGCGGACGAGTTGACCAGCCCACTCCCCCAAGGCTATAGCCCACCCGTTTTTGGCCATTTTCCGCTGGGGGAACTTGGATGCCCGACCTTGGGGGGGCTATTTTTGGGGCGGCTGTGCCCGCGGCCTATTTTGGGCACGCGGAGGCCGCTCGCAAAGTCTCACCCCATTCCGAGTCCGGCGGACCCGAAGTTGGCCAGCCCCTCCCCAAGGCTATAGCCCACTCGTTTTTGGCCATTTTTCGCTGGGAGGTTTGGGCGCGCCGACCTTCGGGCGGTTATTTTTGGCGCGGCTGTGCCCGCGGCCTATTTTTGGTACACGGAGGCCGCTCGCAAAGTCTCGCCCCATTCCGAGTCCGGCGGACGAAGTGGGCCAGCCCCTCCCCCCAAGGCTATAGCCCACCCGTGTTTTGGCCATTTTTCCGCTGGGGGGTGTGGGCGCGCCGGCCTTCGGGGGGTTATTTTTGGGCGCGGCTGTGCCCGCGGCCTATTTTTGGCACGCGGAGGCCGCTTGCAAAGTCTCGCCTTATTCCGAGTCCGGCGGACAAAGTTGGCCAGCCCCTCCCCCCAAGGCTATAGCCCACCCATTTTTTGGCCATTTTTCGCTGGGGGGTTTGGCGCCCCGACCTTCGGCGGTTATTTTTGGGCGCGGCTGTGCCCGCGGCTTATTTTTTGGCACCCGGAGGCCCTTCCCAAAGCCTCGCCCCATTCCGAGTCCGGCGGACGAAGTCGGCCAGCCCCCCCAAGGCTATAGCCCACCCGTTTTTGGCCATTTTCCCGCTGGGGAACTTGGCGCCCGACCTTGGGCGGTTATTTTTAGGCGCGGCTGTGCCCGTGGTTTTTTGGCACGCGGAGGCCGTTCGTAAAGTCTCGTCCCATTCCGAGTCAGGCGGACGAAGTGGGCCAGCTCCTACCACCAAGGCTATAGCCCACCCGGTTTTTGGCCATTTTTCCGCTGGACGAACTTGGCGCCCCGGCCTTCGGGCAGTTATTTTTGGACGCGGCCATGACCACGGCCTATTTTTGGCACCCGGAGGCCACTCGCAAAGTCTCGCCCCATTCCGAGTACGGCGGACGAAGTTGGCCAGCCCCTCCCCCCAAGGCTATAGCCCACCCGTTTTTTGCCATTTTTCCGCTGGACGAACTTGGCGCCCCGGCCTTCGGGCAGTTATTTTTTGACGCGGCTGTGCCCTTGTGCCATTTTTGGCCGGCGGAGGCCGCTCGCAAAGTCTCGCCCCATTCCGAGTCCGGCGGACGTAGTTGGCCAGCTCCTCCCCCTAAGGCTATAGCCCACCCGTTTTTGGCCATTTTCCGCTGGGGAACTTGGCGCCCGACCTTCGGAGGGTTATTTTTGGGCTTGGCTGTGCCCCCGTCCTATTTTTGGCACGCGGAGGCCGCTCGCAAAGTCTCGCCCCATTCCGAGTCCGGCGGACGAAGTTGGCCAGCCCCTCCCCCCAAGGCTATAGCCCACCCGTGTTTTGGCCATTTTTCCGCTGGGCGAAATTGGCGCCCCGACCTTCGGGTGGTTCTTTGTAGCGCGGCTGTGCCCGCGGCCTATTTTGGCACACGGAGGCCGCTCGCAAAGTCTCGCCCCGTTCCGAGTCCGGCGGACGACCAAGTTGGCCAGCCCCCCTCCCCCAAGTCTATAGCCCACCCGTTTTTTGGCCATTTTTCTGCTGGGCGAACTTGGCGCCCCGGCCTTCGGGCGGTTATTTTTGGGCGCGGCTGTGCCCGTGGCCTATTATTGGCACACGTAGGCCGTTCGCAAAGTCTCGCCCCATTCTGAGTCCGGCGGACGAAGTTGGCCAGCCCCTCCCCCCAAGGCTATAGCCCACCCGTGTTTTGGCCATTTTTCCGCTGGGGGGACTTGGCGCCCCGGCCTTCGGGGGGTTATTTTTGGGCGCGGCTGTGCCCGCGGTGTATTTTGGGCCCGCGGAAGCAGCTCGCAAAGTCTCGCCCCATTCCGAGTCCGGCGGACGAAGTTGGCCAGCCCACCCCCCAAGGCTATAGCCCACCCGTTTTTGGGCATTTTTCCGCTGGGGGAACTTGGCGCCCGGCCTTGGGGCGGTTATTTTTGGGCGGGGCTGTGCCCGTGGCCTATTTTTGGCACACGCGGAGGCCTCTCACAAAGTCTCGCCCCACTCCGTGTCCGGCTGTAGTAGTTGCCCAGCCCCCCCCCAAGGCTATAGCCCACCCGTTTTTTGGCCATTTTTCCGCTGGGCGAACTTGGCGCCCGGCCTTCGGGCGGTTATTTTTGGCGCGGCTGTGTGCCCGCGGCCTATTTTTGGCACGCGGAGGCCGCTCGCAAAGTCTCGCCCCATTCCGAGTCCGGCGGACGAAGTTGGCCAGCCCCTCCCCCCAAGGCTATAGCCCACCCGTTTTTTGGCCATTTTTCCGCTGGGGGAAGTTGGCGCCCCGACCTTCGGGGGGTTATTTTTGGGCGCGGCTGTGCCCGCGGCCTATTTTTGGCACGCGGAGGCCGCTCGCAAAGTCTCACACCATTCCGAGTCCGGCGGACGAAGTTGGCCAGCCCCACCCCCCAAGGCTATAGCCCACCCGTTTTTGTGGCCTTTTTCCGCTGGACGAACTTGGCGCCCCGGCCTTCGGGCGGTTTTTTTTTGGCGCGGCTGTGCCCGCGGGCTATCTTTGGCTCACGGAGGCCGCTCGCAATGTATCTCGCCATTCCGAGTCCGGCGGACGAAGTTGGCTAGCCCCACCCCCAAGGCTATAGCCCACCCGTTTTTGTGGCCTTTTTCCGCTGGACGAACTTGGCGCCCCGGCCTTCGGGCGGTTATTTTTGGGCGCGGCTGTGCCCGCGGCCTATTTTTGGCACACGGAGACCCCTCGCAAAGTCTCGCGCCATTCCGAGTCCGGCGGACGAAGTGGGCCAGCCCCACCACCCAAAGCTATAGCCCACCCGTTTTTGTGGCCTTTTTCCGCTGGGCCAGACTTGGCGCCCGGCCTTCGGGCGGTTATTTTTGGGCGCGGCTGTGCCACGCGGCCTATTTTTGCACACGGAGGCCGCTCGCAAAGTCTCGCGCCATTCGAGTCCGGCGGACGAGTTGGCCAGCCCCACCCCCAAGGCTATAGCCCACCCGTTTTGTGGCCTTTTTCCGCTGGGCGAAACTTGGCGCCCGGCCTTCGGGCGGTTATTTTTGGGCGCGGCTGTGCCCGCGGCCTATTTTTGGCACACGGAGGCCGCTCGCAAAGTCTCGCGCCATTCCGAGTCCGGCGGACGAAGTTGGCCAGCCCCACCCCCCAAGGCTATAGCCCACCCGTTTTTGTGGCCTCTTTCCGCTGGACGAACTTGGCGCCCCGGCCTTCGGGCGGTTATTTTTGGGCGCGGCTGTGCCCGCGGCCTATTTTTGGCACGCGGAGGCCGCTCGCAAAGTCTCGACCCATTCCGAGTCCGGCGGACGAAGTTGGCCAGCCCCACCCCCCAAGGCTATAGCCCACCCGTTTTTGTGGCCTTTTTCCGCTGGACGAACTTGGCGCCCCGGCCTTCGGGCGGTTATTTTTGGGCGCGGCTGTGCCCGCGGCTTATTTTTGGCACACGGAGGGCCCTCGCAATGTCTCGCGCAGTTCCGAGTCCGGCGGACGAAGTAGGCCAGCCCTACCTTCCAAGGCTATAGCCCACCCGTTTTTGTGGCCTTTTTCCGCTGGACGAACTTGGCGCCCCGGCCTTCGGTCGGTTATTTTTGGGCGAGGCTGTACCCGCGGCCTATTTTTTGGCACACGGAGGCCCCTCGCAAAGTCTCGCGCCATTCCGAGTCCGGCGGACGAAGTTGGCCAGCCCCAACTCCAAAGGCTATAGCCCACCCGTTTTTGTAGCCTTTTTCCGCTGGACGAACTTGGCGCCCCGGCCTTTGGGCGGTTATTTTTGCACGCAGCTGTGCCCGTGGCCTATTTTTGGCACACGGCAGCCCCTCATAAAGTCTCGCGCCATTCCGAGTCCGGCGGACGAAGTTTGCCAGCCCCACCCCCCAATGCTATAGCCCACCCGTTTTTGTGGCCTTTTTCCGCTCGACGAACTTGGCGCCCTGGCCTTCGGGCAGCTATTTTTGGGCGTGGCTGTGCCCGCGGCCTATTTTGGCACCACGGAGGCCGCTCGCAAAGTCTCGCGCCATTCGGAGTCCGGCGGACGAAGTTGGCCAGCCCCACCCCCAAGGCTATAGCCCACCCGTTTTTGTGGCCTTTTTCGCTGGACGAACTTGGCGCCCGGCCTTCGGGCGGTTATTTTTGGGCGCGGCTGTGCCCGCGGCCTATTTTGGCACACACGGAGGCGCTCGCAAAGTCTCGCGCCATTCCGAGCCCGGCGGACGACGTTGGCCAGCCCCACCCCCCAAGTCTATAGCCCACCCGTTTTGTGGCCTTTTACCGCTGGAGCGAACTTGGCGCCCGGCCTTGGGCGGTTATTTTGGGCGCGGCTGTGCCGCGGCCTATTTTTGCACACGAGGCCCTCGCAAAGTCTCGCGCCATTCCGAGTCCGGCGGACGAAGTTGGCCAGCCCCACCGCCCCCGGCTACACCCCCCCCGTTTTTGGGGCCTTTAACCGCTGGGCGAACTTGGCGCCCGGCCTTGGGCGGTTATTTTAGGCGCGGCTGTGCCGCGGCCTATTTTGGCACACACACGGAGGCCGCTCGCAAAGTCTCGCGCCATTCCGAGTCCGGCGGACGAAGTTGGCCAGCCCCACCCCCAAGGCTATAGCCCACCCGTTTTGTGGCCTTTTTCCGCTGGACGAACTTGGCGCCCGGCCTTCGGGCGGTTATTTTTGGGCGCGGCTGTGCCGCGGCCTATTTTTTCTCGGCACACGGAGGCCGCTCGCAAAGTCTCGCCCCATTCCGAGTCCGGCGGACGAAGTTGGCCAGCCCCCCCCCAAGGCTATAGCCCACCCGTTTTTGTGGCCTTTTTCCGCTGGGCCATCTGGGCGCGCCGGCCTTCGGGCGGTTATTTTTGGCCTTTTTCCATTGGCGGCTGTGCCCGCGGCCTATTTTGGCACACACGGAGGCCGCTCGCAAAGTCTCGCGCCATTCAGAGTCCGGCGGACGAAGTTGGCCAGCCCACCCCCGAAGGCGATAGCCCACACGGTTTTGTGGCCTTTTTCCGCGGGGCGACCGTGGCGCCCCCGCCGTCGGGGGGTGAGTTTTGGGCGCGGCTGTGCCCGGGGCCGAGTTTTTGGAGGCCACTCGAGGCCGCTCGCAAAGTCTCGCGCCATTCCGAGTCCGGCGGGACGAAGTTGGCCAGCCCCACCCCCAAGGCTATAGCCCACCCGCAAAGTTTTGTGGCCTTTTCCGCTGGGGCCAGCGAACTTGGCGCCCGGCCTTGGGCGGTTATTTTTGGGCGCGGCTGTGCCCCTGTGCCGGCCTATTTTTGGCACACGGAGGCCGCTCGCAAAGTCTCGCGCCATTCCGAGTCCGGCGGACGAGTTGGCCAGCCCCACCCCCAAGGCTATAGCCCACCCGTTTTTGTGGCCTTTTTCCGCTGGGCGAACTTGGCGCCCGGCCTTCGGGCGGTTATTTTGGGCGCGGCTGTGCCCCCGGGGCCTATTTTGGCACACGGAGGCCGCTCGCAAAGTCTCGCGCCATTCCGAGTCCGGGCGGGACGAGTTGGCCAGCCCCACCCCCAAGGCTATAGCCCACCCGTTTTTGTGGCCTTTTCCGCTGGGCCGAACTTGGCGCCCGGCCTTCGGGCGGTTATTTTTTTAGGCGCGGCTGTGCCCGGCGGCCTATTTTTGGCACACACGGAGGCCCTCTCGCAAAGTCTCGCGCCATTCCGAGTCCGGCGGACGAAGTATGCCAGCCCCACCCCCAATGCTAAAGCCCACCCCGTTTTGTGGCCTTTTTCCGCTGGGCCAGACTTGGCGCCCGTCCTTCGGGCGGTTATTTTTGGGCGCGGCTGTGCCCGCGGCCTATTTTTGGCACACGGAGGCCGCTCGCAAAGTCTCGCGCCATTCCGAGTCCGGCGGACGAAGTTGGCCAGCCCCCCCCCCCCAGGCTATAGCCCACCCGTTTTTGTGGCCTTTTTCCGCTGGACGAACTTGGCGCCCCGGCCTTCGGGCGGTTATTTTTGGGCGCGGCTGTGCCCGCGGCCTATTTTTGGCACACGGAGGCCCCTTGCAAATTCTCGCGCCATTCCGAGTCCGGCGGACATAGTTGGCCAGCCCCACCCCCCAAGGCTATAGCCCACCCGTTTTTGTGGCCTTTTTCCGCTGGACGAACTTGGCGCCCGGCCTTCGGGCGGTTATTTTTAGGCGCGGCTGTGTGCCCGGGCCTATTTTTGGCACACGGAGGCCGCTCGCAAAGTCTCGCGCCATTCCGAGTCCGGCGGGACGAAGTTGGCCAGCCCCACCCCCAAGGCTATAGCCCACCCTTTTTGTGGGCCTTTTTCCGCTGGACGAACTTGGCGCCCGGCCTTGGGCGGTTATTTTTGGGCGCGGCTGTACCCGGGGCCTATTTTTTGGCCACGGAGGCCGCTCGCAAAGACTCGCGCCATTCCGAGTCCGGCGGACGAAGTTGGCCAGCCCCACGCCCCAAGGCTATAGCCCACCCGTTTTGTGGCCCTTTTCCGCTGGGCCAGAACTTGGCGCCCGGCCTTCGGGCGGTTATTTTTGGGCGCGGCTGTGCCCGGGCCTAGTTTTGACACACGGAGGCCGCTCGCAAAGTCTCGCGCCATTCCGAGTCCGGCGGACGAAGTTGGCCAGCCCCACCCCCAAGGCGATAGCCCCCCCGTTTTTGTGGCCTTTTTACGCAGGACGAACTTGGCGCCCCGGCCATCGGGCGGTTATTTTTGGGCGCGGCTGTGCCCGGGGCCTATTTTGGCACACCGAGGCCGCTCGCAAAGTATCGCGACATTCCGTGTCCGGCGGACGATGTTGGCCAGCCCCCCCCCCAAGGCTATAGCCCACCCGTTTTTGTGGCCTTTTTCCGCTGGACGAACTTGGCGCCCCGGCCTTCGGGCGGTTATTTTTGGGCGCGGCTGTGCCCGCGGCCTATTTTGGCACACGGAGGCCGCTCGCAAAGTCTCGCGCCATTCCGAGTCCGGCGGACCGGACGAAGTTGGCCAGCCCCACCCTCCAAGGCTATAGCCCACCCGTTTTGTGGCCTTTTTCCGCTGGGCGAACTTGGCGCCCGGCCTTCGGGCGGTTATTTTTAGGCGCGGCTGTGCCGGGGCCTATTTTTTTGGCACACACGGAGGCCGCTCGCAAAGTCTCGTGCCATTCCGAGTCCGGCGGACGAAGTTGGCCAGCGCCACCCCCCAAGGCTATAGCCCCCCCGTTTTTTTGTACTTTTACAGTGGCCCGAAATTGGCGCCCCGGCCTTCGGGGGGTTATTTTTGGGCGCGGCTGTGCCCGCGGCCTATTTTTTACACACGGAGGGCCCTCGCAAAGTCTCGCGCCATTCCGAGTCCGGCGGACGAAGTTGGCCAGCCCCACCCCCCAAGGCTATAGCCCACCCGTTTTGTGGGCCTTTTGCGCTGGACGAACTTGGCGCCCGGCCTTGGGCGGTTATTTTTAGGCGCGGCTGTGCCCGGCGGCCTATTTTTTGCACACGGAGGCCCCTCGCAAAGTCTCGCGCCATTCCGAGTCCGGCGGACGAAGTTGGCCAGCCCCACCCCCAAGGCTATAGCCCACCCGTTTTGTGGCCTTTTTCGCTGGGCCGAACTTGGCGCCCGGCCTTCGGGCGGTTATTTTAGGCGCGGCTGTGCCCGGCCTATTTTGGCACACACGGAGGCCGCTCACAAAGTCTCGCGCCATTCCGAGTCCGGCGGACGAAGGTGGCCCGCCCCACCCCCAAGGCTATAGCCCACCCGTTTTTATTGCCTTTCCCGCTCGACCAACTTGGCGCCCCGGCCTTCGGGCGGTTATTTTTGGGCGCGGCTGTGCCCGCGGCCTATTTTTGGCACACGGAGGCCGCTCGCAAAGTCTCGCGCCATTCCGAGTCCGGCGGACGAAGTTGGCCAGCCCCACCCCCCAAGGGTATATAGCCCACCTGTTTTTGTGGCCTTTTTCGCTGGGCCAGAACTTGGCGCCCGGCCTTCGGGCGGTTATTTTTAGGTGCGGCTGTGCCCTCGGCCTATTTTTGGCACACGGAGGCCCCTCGCAAAGTCTCGCGCCATTCCGAGTCCGGCGGACGAAGTTGGCCAGCCCCACCCCCCCAAGGCTATAGCCCACCCGTTTTTGTGGCCTTTTTCCGCTGGACGAACTTGGCGCCCCGGCCTTCGGGCGGGTATTTTTGGGCGCGGCTGTGCCGGCCTATTATTTTTGGCACACGGAGGCCCCTCGCAAAGTCTCGCGCCATTCCGAGTCCGGCGGACGAAGTTGGCCAGCCCCACCCCCCAAGGCTATATCCCACCCGGTTGTGTGGCCGTTTTCCGCTGGGCGAGCTTGGCGCCCCGGCCTTGGGGGGGTTATTTTTGGGCTTTGCTGTGCCCGGGGCCTATTTTTGGCACACGGAGGCCGCTCGCAAAGTCTCGCGCCATTCCGAGTCCGGCGGACGAAGTTGGCCAGCCCCACCCCCCAAGGCTATAGCCCACCCGTTTTTGTGGCCTTTTTCCGCTGGGCGAACTTGGCGCCCGGCCTTGAGGCGGTATTTTTAGGCGCGGCTGTGCCCGCGGCCTATTTTTGGCACCACGGAGACCCCTCGTAAAGTCTCGCGCCATTCCGAGTCCGGCGGACGAAGTTGGCCAGCCCCACCCCCCAAGGCGATTGCCCACCCGTTTTTATGGCCTTTTTCGCTGGGCGAACCTGGCGCCCGGCCTTGGGCGGTTATTTTTAGGCGCGGCTGTGCCCCAGCGCCTATTCTTGGCACACGGAGGCCGCTCGCAAAGTCTCGCGCCATTCCGAGTCCGGCGGACGTAGTTGGCCAGCCCCACCCCCCAAGGCTATAGCCCACCCGTTTTTGTGGCCTTTTTCCGCTGGACGAACTTGGCGCCCCGGCCTTCGGGCGGTTATTTTTGGGCGCGGCTGTGCCCGCGACCTATTTTTGACACGCGGAGGCCGCTCGCAAAGTCTCACCCCATTCCGAGTCCGGCGGACGAAGTTGGCCAGCCCACCCCCCAAGGCTATAGCCCACCCGTTTTTGTGGCCTTTTTCCGCTGGACGAACTTGGCGCACCGGCCTTCAGGCAGTTCTTTTTGTGCGCGGCCGTGCCCGGGGCCTATTTTTGACACACGGAGGCCGTTCGCAAAGTCTCGCGCATTCCGAGTCCGGCGGACGAAGTTGGCCAGCCCCACCCCCCAAGGCTATAGCCCACCCGTTTTTGTGGCCTTTTTCCACTGGACGAACTTGGCGCCCGGCCTTGGGCGGTTATTTTGGGCGCGGCTGTGCCCCATGGGCCTATTTTTGGCACACGGAGGCCCCTCGCAAAGTCTCGCGCCATTCCGAGTCCGGCGGACGAAGTTGGCCAGCCCCACCCCCAAGGCTATAGCCCACCCGTTTTTGTGGCCTTTTCCGCTGGGCGAACTTGGCGCCCGGCCTTCGGGCGGTTATTTTTAGGCGCGGCTGTGCCGCGGCCTATTTTGGCACACGGAGGCCGCTCGCAAAGTCTCGAGAGCTTCCGAGGCCGGAGGACGGAGTTGGCCAGGCGCGCCCCCAAGGGCTATGTCCGACCCGTTTTTGTGGCCTTTTTCCGCTGGGCGAACTTGGCGCCCGGCCTTGGGCGGTTAATTTTTGGCGCCGCTGTGGCCGCCGCCAATTTTTGGCACACCGAGGCCGCACCCAAAGTCTAGCGCCCATCCCAGTCCGGCGGACGAGTTGGCCAGCCCCACCCCCCAAGGCTATAGCCCACCCGTTTTTGTGGCCTTTTTCCGCTGGACGAACTTGGCGCCCCGGCCTTCGGGCGGTTATTTTTGGGCGCGGCTGTGCCCGCGGCCTATTTTTGGCACACGGAGGCCGCTCGCAAAGTCTCGCGCCATTCCGAGTCCGGCGGACGAAGTTGGCCAGCCCCACCCCCCAAGGCTATAGCCCACCCGTTTTTGTGGCCTTTTTCCGCTGGGCGAACTTGGCGCCCCGGCCTTTGGGCGGTTATTTTTGGTCGCGGCTGTGCCAGGGGCCTATTTTTGGCACACGGAGGCCCCTCGCAAAGTCTCGCGCCATTCCGAGTCCGGCGGACGAAGTTGGCCAGCCCCACCCCCCAAGGCTATAGCCCACCCGTTTTTGTGGCCTTTTTCCGCTGGACGAACTTGGCGCCCGGGCCTTCGGGCGGTTATTTTTTGGCGCGGCTGTGCCCGCGGCCTATTTTTGGCACACGGAGGCCCCTCACAAAGTCTCGCGCCATTCCGAGTCCGGCGGACGAAGTTGGCCAGCCCCACCCCCCAAGGCTATAGCCCACCCGTTTTTGTGGCCTTTTTCCGCCGGACGAACTTGGCTCGCCTGCCTTCGGTTGGTTATTTTTGGGCGAGACTGTGCCCACGGCCTATTTTTGGCACACGGAGGCCCCTCACAAAATCTCGCGCCATTTCGAGTCCGGCAGATGAAGTTGGCCAGCCCCACCCCCCAAGGCTATTGTCCACCTGTTTTTGTGGCCTTTTTCCGCTGGACGAACTTGGCGCCCCGGCCTTCGGGCGGTTATTTTTGGGCGCGGCAGTGACCACGGCCTATTTTTGGCACACGGAGGGCCCTCGCAAAGTCTCGCGCCATTCCGAGTCCGGCGGACGAAGTTGGCCAGCCCCACCCCCAAGGCAATAGCCCACCCGTTTTTGTGGCCTTTTTCCGGTGGACGAATTTGGCGCCCCGGCGTTCGGGAGGTTTTTTTTTGACGCGGCTGTGCCCGGGGCTAGTTTTTGGCACACGGAGGCCGCTCGCAAAGTCTCGCGCCATTCCGAGTCCGGCGGACGAAGTTGGCCAGCCCCAGCCCCCAAGGCTATAGCCCACCCGTTTATGTGGCCTTTTTCCGCTGGACGAACTTGGCGCCCCGGCCTTCGGGCGGTTATTTTTGGGCGCGGCTGTGCCTGGGGCCTATTTTTGGCACACGGAGGCCGCTCGCAAAGTCTCGAGCCATTCCGAGTCCGGCGGACGAAGTTTGCCAGCCCCACCCCAAGGCTATAGCCCCCCCCTTTTTTCCGCTGGGCGAACTTGGCGCCCGGCCTTCGGGCGTTTTTTTAGGGCGGCTGTGCCGGGGGCCTATTTTGGCACACGGAGGCTTGCAAAGTCTCGCGCCCATTCCGAGTCCGGCGGACGAAGTTGGCCAGCCCCACCCCCAAGGCTATAGCCCACCCGTTTTTGTGGCCTTTTTGCTGGGCGAACTTGGCGCCCGGCCTTGGGTGGGCGGTATTTTTGGGCGCGGCTGTGCCGGAGGCCTTTTGGCACACAGGCCGCTCGCAAAGTCTCGCGCCATTCCGAGTCCGGCGGACGAGTTGGCCAGCCCCCCCCCCAGGCTATAGCCCACCCGTTTTGTGGCATTAGTTCCGCTGGACGAACTTGGCGCCCGGCCTTCGGGCGGTTATTTTTGGCGCGCGCTGTGCCGCGGGCCTATTTTTGGCACACGCAGGCCGCTCGCAAAGTCTCGCGCCATTCCGAGTCCGGCGGACGAAGTTGGCCAGCCCCACCCCCAAGGCTATAGCCCACCCGTTTTTGTGGCCTTTTCCGCTGGGCCGAACTTGGCGCGCCCGGCCTTGGGTCGGTTATTTTTTGGCGCGGCTGTGCCCGGGGCCTATTTTTGGCACACGGGCCGCTCTCGCAAAGTCTCGCGCCATTCCGAGTCCGGCGGACGAAGTTGGCCAGCCCCACCCCCAAGGCTATAGCCCACCCGTTTTTGTGGCCTTTTCCGCTGGGCCACGAACTTGGCGCCCGGCCTTTCGGGCGGTTATTTTTAGGGCGCGGCTGTGCCGCGGCCTATTTTGGCACACGGAGGCCGCTCGCAAGTCTCGCGCCATTCCGAGTCCGGCGGACGAAGTTGGCCAGCCCCACCCCCAAGGCTATAGCCCACCCGTTTTGTGGCCTTTTCCGCTGGGCCGAACTTGGCGCCCGGCCTTCGGGCGGTTATTTTTTTGCGGCTGTGCCCCGCGGGCCTATTTTTGGCACACGGAGGCCCAGCTCGCAAAGTCTCGCGCCCATTCCGAGTCCGCGGACGAAGTTGGCCAGCCCCACCCCCAAGGCTATAGCCCACCCGTTTTTTTGTGGCCTTTTTCCCCTGGACGAACTTGGCGCCGCGGCCTTCGGGCCGCTATTTTTGGGCGCGGCTGTGTGCCCGGGCTATTTTGGCACACGGAGGCCGCTCGCAAAGTCTCGCGCCATTCCGAGTCCGGCGGACGAGTTGGCCAGCCCCACCCCCAAGGCTATAGCCCACCCCGTTTTTGTGGCCTTTTCCGCTGGACGAACTTGGCGCCCGGCCTTGGGCGGTTATTTTTGGGCGCGGCTGTGCCCGAGGCCTATTTTTGGGACACGGAGGCCGCTCGAAAACTCTCGCGCCATTCCGAGTCCGGCGGACGAAGTTGGCCAGCCCCACCCCCAAGGCTATAGCCCACCCGTTTTGTGGCCTTTTTCCGCTGGGCCAACTTGGCGCCCGGCCTTCGGGCGGTATTTTTGGCGCGGCTGTGCCCGCGGCCTATTTTTGCACGGAGGCCGCTCGCAAAGTCTCGCGCCATTTCGAGTCCGAGCGGCGGACGAAGTTGGTCAGCCCCCCCCCAAGGCTATAGCCCACCCGTTTTTGTGGCCTTTTTCCGCTGGACGAACTTGGCGCCCCGGCCTTCGGGCGGTTATTTTTTGGCGCGGCTGTGCCCGGGTCCTATTTTGGCTTTACACGGAGGCCGCTCGCAAAAGTCTCGCTCCATTCCGAGTCCGGCGGACGAGTTGGCCAGCCCACCCCCCAAGGCTATAGCCCACCCGTTTTGTGGCCTTTTCCGCTGGGCCAGAACTTGGCGCCCGGCCTTCGGGCGGTTATTTTAGGCGCGGCTGTGCCGCCGGCCTATTTTTGCACACACGGAGGCCGCTCGCAAAGTCTCGCGCCATTCCGAGTCCGGCGGACGAAGTTGGCCAGCCCCACCTCCAGGCTATAGCCCACCCGTTTTTGTGGCCTTTTTCCGCTGGGCCAGAACTTGGCGCCCGGCCTTCGGGCGGTAATTTTTGGCGGGGGCTGTGCCGGCGGCTATTTTTGGCACACGGAGGCCGCTCGCAAAAGTCTCGCGCCATTCCGAGTCCGGCGGGACGAAGTTGGCCAGCCCCACCCCCAAGGCTATAGCCCACCCGTTTTTGTGGCCTTTTTCCGCTGGGCCGAACTTGGCGCCCGGCCTTCGGGCGGTTATTTTTAGCGCGGCTGTGCCCGCGGCCTATTTTGGCACACACGGAGGCCGCTCGAAAGTCTCGCGCCATTCCGAGTCCGGCGGACGAAGTTGGCCAGCCCCATCCCCCATGGCTAGAGCCCACCCGTTTTGGTGCCCTTTTTCCGCTGGACGAATTTGGTAACCCGGCCTTCTGGCGGTTATTTTTGGGCTCGTTTTTGCCCGCGGCATATTGTTGGCACAAGGAGGCCGCTCGCAAAGTCTCGCGCCATTCCGAGTCCGAGGCGGACGAGAGTTGGCCAGCCCCACCCCCCAAGGCTATAGCCCACCCGTTTTTGTGGCCTTTTTCTGCTGAACGAACTTGGCGCCCGGCCTTCGGGCGGTTATTTTTGGGCGCGGCTGTACCCGCAGCCTATTTTTGGCACACGGAGGCCGCTCCCAAAGTCTTGCCCCATTCCGAGTCCGGCGGTCGAACTTGGCCAGCCCCACCCCCCAAGTCTATAGCCCACCCGTTTTTGTGGCATTTTTCCGCTGGACGAACTTGGCGCCCCGGCCTTCGGGAGGTTATTTTTGGGCGCGGCGGCTGTGCCGGGCCTATTTTGGCACACGGAGAGGCCTCGCAGAGTCTCGCGCCATTCCGAGTCCGGCGGGACGAAGTTGGCCAGCCCCACCCCCCCAAGGCTATAGCCCACCCGTTTTGTGGCCTTTTTCCGCTGGACGAACTTGGCGCCCCGGCCTTCGGGCGGTTATTTTTTGGCGCGGCTGTGCCCGCAGCTTATTTTTGGCACACGGGAGGCCGCTCGTAAAGTCTCGCGCCATTCCGAGTCCGGCGGACGAAGTGGGTCAGCCCCACGCCCAAAGGCTATAGCCCACCCGTTTTTGTGGCCTTTTTCCGCTGGACGAACTTGGCGCCCCGGCCTTCGGGCGGTTATTTTTGGGCGCGGCTGTGCCTGCGGCCTATTTTTTGCACACGGAGGTCGCTCGCAATGTCTCGGCCCATTCCGAGTCCGGTGGACGAACTTGGCCAGCCCCCCACCCCAAGGCTAAAGCCCACCCGTTTTTGTGGCCTTTTTCCGCTAGACGAACTTGGCGCCTCGGCCTTCGAGCGGTTAGATTTGGGAGAGGCTGTGCCGGGGCCTATTTTGCACACACGGAGGCGCCTCGCAAAGTCTCGCGCCATTCCGAGTCCGAGCGGACGAAGTTGGCCAGCCCCACCCCCAAGGCTATAGCCCACCCGTTTTTGTGGCCTTTTTCCGCTGGGCCAGACTTGGCGCCCGGCCTTCGGGCGGTTATTTTTAGGCGCGGCTGTGCCCGCGGCCTATTTTTTTACACACGGAGGCCGCTCGCAAAGTCTCGCGCCATTCCGAGTCCGGCGGAGGAAGTTGGCCAGCCCCAACCCCCAAGGCTATAGCCCACCCGTTTTTGTGGCCTTTTTCCGCTGGACGAACTTGGCGCCCCGGCCTTCGGGAGGTTATTTTTTGGGCGCGGCTGTGCCCGGGGGCCTATTTTGGCAAACGGAGGAGCCTCGCAAAGTCTCGCGCCATTCCGAGTCCGGCGGACGAGAGTTGGCCAGCCCCACCCCCAAGGCTATAGCCCACCCGTTTTGTGGCCTTTTTCCGCTGGGCCGAACTTGGCGCCCGGCCTTCGGGCGGTTATTTTTAGGCGCGGCTGCGCCCGCGGCCTATTTTTGGCACACGGAGGCCGCTCGCAAAGTCTCGCGCCATTCCGAGTCCGGCGGACCAGAAGTGGCCAGCCCCACCCCCAAGGCTATAGCCCACCCGTTTTTGTGGCCTTTTTCCGCTGGGCCAGACTTGGCGCCCGGCCTTCGGGCGGGTTTATTTTTAGGCGCGGCTGTGCCATGGCCTATTTTTTGGCACACGGAGGCCCCTCGCAAAGTCTCGCGCCATTCCGAGTCCGGCGGACGAGTTGGCCAGCCCCCCACCCCCAAGGCTATAGCCCACCCGTTTTGTGGCCTTTTTCCGCTGGCGCGGACGAAGTTGGCAAGCCCCACCCCCCAAGGCTATAGCCCACCCGTTTTTGTGGCCTCTTTCCGCTGGACGAACTTGGCGCCCCGGCCTTCGGGCGGGTATTTTTGGGCGCGGCTGTGCCCAGGGCCTTTTTTTGGCACACTGAGGCCGCTCGTAAAGTCTCGCGCCATTCCGAGTCCGGCGGACGATGCTGGCCAGCCGCACCCGCCAACGCTATAGCCCACCCGTTTTGTGGCCTTTTTCCGCTGGACGAACTTGGCGCCCCGGCCTTCGGGCAGTTATTTTTTTACGGGGCTGTGCCCGGGGCCTATTTTTAGCACACGGAGGCCGCTCGCAAAGTCTCGCGCCATTCCGAGTCCGGCGGACGAATTTGGCCAGCCCCACCCCCCAAGGCTATAGCACACCCGTTTTTGTGGCCTTTTTCCGCTGGACGAACTTGGCGCCCCGGCCTTCGTGCGGTTATTTTTGGGCGCGGCTGTGCCCGGGGCTTATTTTTGGCACACAGAGGCCGCTCGCAAAGTCTCGCGCCATTCCGAGTCCGGCGGACTATGTTGGCCAGCCGCACCCGCCAAGGCTATAGCTCACCCGTTTTGTGGCCTTTTTCATTTGGGCGAACTTGGCGCCCGGCCTTCGGGCGGTATTTTTTTGGGCGCGCTGTGCCCGCGGCCTATTTTGGCACGGAGGCCGCTCGCAAAGTCTCGCGCCATTCCGAGTCCGGCGGACGAAGTTGGCCAGCCCCACCCCCAAGGCTATAGCCCACCCGTTTTTGTGGCCTTTTTCCGCTGGAGCGAACTTGGCGCCCGGCCTTGGGCGGTTATTTTTAGGCGCGGCTGTGCCCGCGGCCTATTTTGGGAACACGGAGGCCCCTCGCAAAGTCACGAGCCATTCCGAGTCCGGCGGGCGAAGTTGGCCAGCACCACACCCCAAGGCAATAGACCACACGTTTTTGTGGACTTTTCCGCTGGACGAACTTGGCGCCCGGCCTTCGAGGCGGTTATTTTTGGCGCGGCTGTGCCCGCGGCCTATTTTGGCACCACGGGCCCCTCGCAAAGTCTCGCGCCATTCCTAGTCCGGTGGACGAAGTTGGCCAGCCCCACCCCCCGAGGCTATAGCCCACCCGTTTTTGTGGCCTCTTTCCGCTGGACGAACTTGGCGCCCCGGAATCCGGGCGGTTATTTTTGGGCGCGGCTGTGCCCGCGGCCTATTTTGGCACACGGAGACCCCCCGCAAAGTCTCGCGCCATTCCGAGTCCGGCGGACGAAGTGGGCCAGCCCCACCGCCCAAGGCTATAGCCCACCCATTTGTGTGCCTTTTTCCGATGGGCCAGACTTGGCGCTAGCCCACCCGTTTTTGTGGCCTTTTTCGCTGGGCCCGAACTTGGCGCCCGGCCTTCGGGCGGTTATTTTTGGCATTCTGTGCCCGGCGGCTTTGGCACCACGGAGGCCTGTCGCAAAGTCTCGCGCCATTCCAGCAGTCCGGCGGACGAAGTTGGCCAGCCCCACCCCCCAAGGCTATAGCCCACCTTTTTGGCCTTTTTTCCGCTGGGATGAACTTGGCGCCACCGACCTTCGGGCGGTTATTTTTGGCGCGGCTGTGCCGTGGGCCTATTTTTGCACACGGAGGCCGCTCGCAAAGTCTCGCCACATTCCGAGTCCGGCGGACGAAGTCGGCCAGCCCTCCCCTCAAGGCTATAGCCCACCCGTTTTTTGGCCATTTTTCCGCTGGACGAACTTGGCGCCCTGGCCTTCGGGCAGTTATTTTTGGGCACGGCTGTGCCTGGGGCCTATTTTTGGCACGCGGAGGCCGCTCGCAAAGTCTTGACCCATTCCGAGTCCGGCGGACGAAGTTGGCCAGCCCCTCCCCTCAAGGCTATAGCCCATCCGTTTTTTGGCCCTTTTTCCGCTGGGGGGGTTTTGGCTCCCCGGCCTTCGGGTGGTTATTTTTGGGCGCGGCTATGCCAGCGGCCTATTTTTGGGACGCGGAGGCCGCTCCCAAAGTCTCGCCCCATTCTGAGTTCGGCGGACGAAGTGGGCCAGCCCCTGCCCCCAAGGCTATAGCCCACCCTTTTTATGGCCATTTTTCCGCTGGACGAACTTGGGCGCGCCAACCTTCGGGCGGTTATTTTTGGGCGCGGCTGTGCCCGCGGCCTATTTTTGGCACGCGGAGGCCGCTCGCAAAGTCTCGCCCCATTCCGAGTCCGGCGGACGAAGTTGGCCAGCCCCTCCCCCCAAGGCTATAGCCCACCCGTTTTTTGGCCATTTTTCCGCTGGACGAACTTGGCGCCCCGGCCTTCGGGCGGTTATTTTTGGGCGCGGCTGTGCCCGCGGCCTATTTTTGGCACGCGGAGGCCGCTCGCAAAGTCTCGCCCCATTCCGAGTCCGGCGGACGAAGTTGGCCAGCCCCTCCCCCCAAGGCTATAGCCCACCCGTTTTTTGGCCATTTTTCCGCTGGGGGAAATTGGCGCGCCGACCTTCGGGGGGTTATTTTTGGGCGCGGCTGTGCCCGCGGCCTATTTTTGGAAAGCGGAGGCCGCTTGCAATGTCTCGCCCCATTCCGAGTCCGACGGATGAAGTGGGCCAGCCCCTACCCCCAAGGCTATAGCCCACCCGTTTTTTGGCCATTTTTCCGCTGGACGAACCTGGCGCCCCGGCCTTCGGGCGGTTATTTTTGGGCGCGTCTGTGTGCTCGGCCTATTTTTGGCACGCGGAGGCCGCTTACAAAGTCTCGTCCCATTCCGAGTCCGGCGGACGAAGTTGGCCAGCCCCACCCCCCAAGGCTATAGCCCACCCGTTTTTGTGGCCTTTTTCCGCTGGGGGAACTTGCGCGCCCGACCTTCGGGGGTTATTTTTAGCGTGGCTGTGTCCGCGGCCTATTTTGGCACACGGAGGCCGCTTGCAAAGTCTCACGCCATTCCGAGTCCGGCGGACGAAGTTGGCCAGCCCCACCCCCAAGGCTATAGCCCACCCGTTTTGTGGCCTTTTTCCGCTGGGGAACTTGGCGCGCCGACCTTCGGGTTATTTTTGGGCGCGGCTGTGACCGCGGCCTATTTTTTGCACGGAGGGCCGCTCGCAAAGTCTCGCGCCATTCCGAGTCCGGCGGACGAAGTAGGCCAGCCCCACCCCCAAGGCTATAGCCCACCCGTTTTTGTGGCCTTTTTCCGCTGGGCCGAACTTGGCGCCCGGCCTTCGGGCGGTTATTTTTGGCTCGGCTGTGCCCAGCTGGCTATTTTGGCACACGGAGGCCCTCGCAAAGTCTCGCGCCATTCCGAGTCCGGCGGACGAGTGGGCCAGCCCCACCCCCCAAGGCTATAGCCCACCCGTTTTTGTGGCCTTTTTCCGCTGGACGAACTTGGTGCCCCAGCCTTCGGGCGGTTAGTTTTGGGAGCGGCTGTGCCCGCGGCCTATTTTTGGCACACAGAGGCCCCTCGCAATGTCTCACGCCATTCCGAGTCCGGCGGACGAAGTCGGCCGGCCCCACCCCCCAAGGCTATAGCCCACCCGTTTTTGTGGCCTTTTCAGCTGGACGAACTTGGCGCCCCGGCCATCGGGCGGTTATTTTTGGGCGCGGCTGTGTCCGCGGCCTATTTTTGGCACACGGAGGCGCCTCGCAAAGTCACAAGCCATTCGGAGTCCGGCGGACGAAGTGGGCCGGCCCCACCCCCCGAGGCTATAGCCCACCCATTTTTGTGGCCTTTTTCCGCTGGAAGAACTTGGTGCCCCGGCCTTCGGGCGGTTAGTTTTGGGCGCGGCTGTGCCTGCAGCCTATTTTTGGCACACGCAGGCCCCTCGCAAAGTGTCGCGCCATTCCGAGCCCGGCGGACGAAGTCGGCCTGCCCCACCCCCCAAGGCTATAGCCCACCCGTTTTTGTGGCCTTTTTCCGCTGGACGAACTTGGCGCCCCGGCCTTCGGGCGGTTATTTTTGGGCGCGGCTGTGCCCACAGCCTATTTTTAGCTCACGGAGGCCCCTCGCAAAGTCTCGTGCGATTCCGAGTCGGTCGGAGGACGTCGGCCAGCCCCACCCCCCAAGGCTATAGCCCACCCATTTTTGTTTTTTCCGCTGGACGAACTTGGCGCCCCGACCTTCGGTTAGTTATTTTCGGGCGCGGCTGTGGCCACGGCCTATTTTTGGCACACGGAGGCCCCTCGCAAAATCTCGGGCCATTCCGAGTCCGGCAGACGAAGTTGGCCAGCCCCACCCCCCAAGGCTATAGCCCGCCCGTTTTTGTGGCCTTTTTCTGCTGGACGAACTTGGTGCCCCGGCCTTCGGGCGGTTAGTTTTGGGCGCGGCTGTGCCTGCAGCCTATTTTTGGCACACGGAGGCCCCTCGCAAAGTGTCGCGCCATTCCGAGTCCGGCGGACGAAGTGGGCCTGCCCAACCCCCCAAGGCTATAGCCCACCCATTTTTGTGGCCTTTTTCCGCTGGAAGAACTTGGTGCCCCGGCCTTCGGGCGGTTAGTTTTGGGCGCGGCTGTGCCTGCAGCCTATTTTTGGCACACGGAGGCCCCTCGCAAAGTGTCGCGCCATTCCGAGCCCGGCGGATTCGGCCTGCCCCACCCCCAAGGCTATAGCCCAGCGCGCTGTGGCCTGCGGCCTATTTTTGGCGCCCGGAGGTGCCTCGCAGTCTCGCGTGCCATTCCGAGTTTTGGCACACGGAGGACGGTTCCTCAGTCTCCCACCCGACAAGGCTATAACCCACCCCACCCGTTTTGTGGCCTTTTTCCGCTGGGACGAACTTGGCGCCCGGCCTTGGGCGGTTATTTTTAGGCGCGGCTGTGCCCGCGGCCTATTTTTGCACACGGAGGCCCTCGCAAAGTCTCGCGGCCATTCCGAGTCCGGCGGACGAAGTTGGACAGCCCCACCCACCAAGGCAATATCCCACCCGTTGTAGGGGACTTTTTCCACTGGACGAACTTGGCGCCCGGCCTTGGGCGGTTATTTTTTAGGCGCGGCTGTGCCCGCGGCCTAGTTTTGGCACACGGAGGCCCCTCGCAAAGTCTAACGCCATTCCGAGTCCGGCGGACGAAGTTGGCCAGCCCCACCTCCCAAGGTTATAGCCCACCCGTTTTTGTGGCCTTTTTCCGCTGGTCGAACTTGGCGCCCCGGCCTTCGGGCGGTTATTTTTGGGCGCGGCTGTGCCTGCGTCCTATTTTTTACACACGGAGGCCCCTCGCAAAGTCTCGCGCCATTCCGAGTCCGGCGGACGAAGTTGGCCAGCCCCACCCCCCAAGGCTACAGCCCGCCCGTTTTTGTGGCCTTTTTCCGCTGGACGAACTTGGCGCCCCGGCCTTCGTGCGATTATTTTTGGCCGCGACTGTGCCTGCAGCCTATTTTTGGCACAGGGAGGCCCCTCGCAAAGTCTCGCGCCATTCCGAATCCGGCGGACGAAGTTGGCCAGCACCACCCCCAAAGGCTATAGCCAACCCGTTTTTGAGGACTTTTTCCGCTGGACGAACTTGGCGCCCCGGCCTTCGGGCGGTTATTTTTGGGCACGGCCATGCCCGCGGCCTAATTTTGGCACACGGTAGCCCCTCGCAAAGTCTCGCGCCATTCCGAGTCCGGCGAACGAAGTTGGCCTGACCCACCCCCCAAGGCTATAGCCCACCCGTTTTTGTGGCCTTTTTCCACTGGACGAACTTGGCGACCCGGCCTTCGGGCGGTTATTTTTGGACACGGCTGTGCCCGCGGCCTATTTTTGGCACACGGAGGCCCCTCGCAAATTCTAGGGCCATTCCGAGTCCGGCGGACAAAGTAGGCTAGCGCCACCTCCCAAGGCTATAGCCCACCCGTTTTTGTGGCCTTTTTCCGCTGGACGAACTTGGCGCACCGGCCTTCGGGCGGTTATTTTTGGGCGCGGCTGTGCCTGCGTCCTATTTTTTGCACACGGAGGCCCCTCGCAAAGTCTCGCGCCATTTCGAGTCCGGCGGACGAAGTTGGCCAGCCCCACCCCCCAAGGCTATAGCCCACCCGTTTTTGTGGCCTTTTTCCGCTGACGAACTTGGCGCCCCAGCCTTCGTGCGGTTATTTTTGGGCGTGACTGTGCCCGCAGCCTATTTTTGGCACACGGAGGCCCCTCGCAAAGTCTCGCGCCATTCCGAGTCAGGCGGACGAAGTTGGCCAGCCCCACCTCCCAAGGCTATATCCCACCCGTTTTTGTGGCCTTTTTCCGCTGGACGAACTTGGCGCCCCGGCCTTCGGGCGGTTATTTTTGGGCACGGCCATGCCCGCGGCCTAATTTTGGCACACGGTAGCCCCTCGCAAAGTCTCGCGCCATTCCGAGTCCGGCGAACGAAGTTGGCCTGACCCACCCCCCAAGGCTATAGCCCACCCGTTTTTGTGGCCTTTTTCCACTGGACGAACTTGGCGACCCGGCCTTCGGGCGGTTATTTTTGGACACGGCTGTGCCCGCGGCCTATTTTTTGCACACGGAGGCCCCTCGCAAATTCTCGGGCCATTCCGAGTCCGGCGGACAAAGTAGGCTAGCCCCACCTCCCAAGGCTATAGCCCACCCGTTTTTGTGGCCTTTTTCCGCTGGACGAACTTGGCGCCCCGGCCTTCGGGCGGTTATTTTTGGGCGCGGCTGTGCCTGCGTCCTATTTTTTGCACACGGAGGCCCCTCGCAAAGTCTCGCGCCATTTCGAGTCCGGCGGACGAAGTTGGCCAGCCCCACCCCCCAAGGCTATATCCCACCCGTTTTTGTGGCCTTTTTCCGCTGACGAACTTGGCGCCCCGGCCTTCGTGTGGTTATTTTTGGACGCGAATGTGCCCGCGGCCTATTTTTGGCACACGGAGGCCCCTCGCAAAGTCTCGCGCCATTCCGAGTCAGGCGGACGAAGTTGGCCAGCCCCACCTCCCAAGGCTATATCCCACCCGTTTTTGTGGCCTTTTTCCGCTGGACGAACTTGGCGCCCCGGCCTTCGGGCGGTTATTTTTGGGCACGGCCATGCCCGCGGCCTAATTTTGGCACACGGTAGCCCCTCGCAAAGTCTCGCGCCATTCCGAGTCCGGCGAACGAAGTTGGCCTGACCCACCCCCCAAGGCTATAGCCCACCCGTTTTTGTGGCCTTTTTCCACTGGACGAACTTGGCGACCCGGCCTTCGGGCGGTTATTTTTGGACACGGCTGTGCCCGCGGCCTATTTTTGGCACACGGAGGCCCCTCGCAAATTCTCGGGCCATTCCGAGTCCGGCGGACAAAGTAGGCTAGCCCCACCTCCCAAGGCTATAGCCCACCCGTTTTTGTGGCCTTTTTCCGCTGGACGAACTTGGCGCACCGGCCTTCGGGCGGTTATTTTTGGGCTCGGCTGTGCCTGCATCCTATTTTTTGCACACGTAGGCCCCTCGCAAAGTCTCGCGCCATTTCGAGTCCGGCGGACGAAGTGGGCCAGCCCCACCCCCCAAGGCTATAGCCCACCCGTTTTTGTGGCCTTTTTCCGCTGACGAACTTGGCGCCCCGGCCTTCGTGTGGTTATTTTTGGACGCGAATGTGCCCGCGGCCTATTTTTGGCACACGGAGGCCCCTCGCAAATTCTCGCCATTCCGATCCCGGCTGACTAAGTTCGCCAGCCCCACCTCCCAAGGCTATATCCCACCCGCTTTTGTGGCCTTTTTCCGCTGGACGAACTTGGCGCCCGGCCTTCGGTCGGTTATTTTTGGGCACGGCCATGCCCGCGGCCTAATTTTACACACGGTGGCCCTCGCAAAGTCTCGCGCCATTCCGAGTCCGGCGAACGAAGTTGGCCTGACCCACCCCCAAGGCTATAGCCCACCCGCTTTTGTGGCCTTTTTCCACTGGACGAACTTGGCGCCCGGCCTTCGGGCGTTGTTATTTTGGGCGCGGCTGTGCCTGCGCCCATTTTTGTCACACGGAGGCCCCTCACAAAGTCTAACGCCATTCCGAGTCCGGCGGGACGAAGTTGGCCAGCCCCACCTCCCAAGGTTATAGCCCACCCGGTTTTGTGGCCTTTTTCCGCTGGTCGAACTTGGCGCCCGCCTTCGGGCGGTTATTTTGGGCGCGGCTGTGCCTGCGTCCTATTTTTGCACACGGAGGCCCCTCGCAAAGTCTCGCGCCATTTCGAGTCCGGCGGACGAAGTTGGCCAGCCCCACCCCCCAAGGCTATAGCCCACCCGTTTTTGTGGCCTTTTTCCGCTGACGAACTTGGCGCCCCAGCCTTCGTGCGGTTATTTTTGGGCGTGGCTGTGCCCGCGGCCTAGTTTTGGCACACGGAGGCCCCTCGCAAAGTCTAACGCCATTCCGAGTCCGGCGGACGAAGTTGGCCAGCCCCACCTCCCAAGGTTATAGCCCACCCGTTTTTGTGGCCTTTTTCCACTGGACGAACTTGGCGCCCCGGCCTTCGGGCGGTTATTTTTGGGCGCGGCTGTGCCCGCGGCCTATTTTTGGCACACGGAGGCCCCTCGCAAAGTCTCGCGCCATTCCGAGTCCGGCGGACGAAGTTGGCCAGCCCCACCCCCCAAGGCTAAAGCCCACCCGTTTTTGTTGCCTTTTTCCGCTGGACGAAATTGGCGCCCCGGCCTTCGGGCGGTTAGTTTTTGACACGGCTGTGCCCGCGGCCTATTTTTGGCACACGGAGGGCCCTCGCAAAGTCTTGCGCCATTCCGAGTCCGGCGAATGAAGTTGGCCTGACCCACCCCCCAAGGCTGTAGCCCACCCGTTTTTGTGGCCTTTTTCCACTGGACGAACTTGGCAACCCGGCCTTCGTGCGGTTATTTTTGGGCGCGGCTGTGCCCGCGGCCTATTTTTGGGACACGGAGGCCCCTCGCAAAGTCTTGCGCCATTCCGAGGCGGGCGGACAAAGTTGGCCAGCCCCACCTCCCAAGGCTATAGCCCACCACGTTTTTGTGGCCTTTTTCCGCTGGACGAACTTGCCGCCCCGGCCTTCGGGCAGTTATTTTTGGGCGTGGCTGTGCCCGCGTCCTATTTTTGGCACACGGTGGCCCCTTGCAAAGTCTCGCGCCATTCCGAGTCCGGCGAACGAAGTTGGCCTGCCCCACCCCCCAAGGCTATAGCCGACCCGTTTTTGTGGCCTTTTTCCGCTGGACGAACTGGACGCCCCGGCCTTCGGGCGGCTATTTTTGGGCGCGGCTGTGCGCGCGGCCTATTTTTGGCACACGGAGGCCCCTCTTAAAGTCTCGCTCCATTCCGAGTCCGGCGGATGAAGTCGGCCACTCCCACCCCCCAAGGCTATAGCCCACCCGTTTTTGTGGCCTTTTTCCGCTGACGAACTTGGCGCCCCGGCCTTCGTGTGGTTATTTTTGGGCGCGAATGTGCCCGCGGCCTATTTTTGGCACAAGGAGGCCCCTCGCAAAGTCTCGCGCCATTCCGAGTCCGGCAGACGAAGTTGGCCAGCCCCACCTCCCAAGGCTATATCCCACCCGTTTTGGTGGCCTTTTTCCGCTGGACGAACATGGCGCCCCGGCCTTCGGGCGGTTATTTTTGGGCACGGCCATGCCCGCGGCCTAATTTTGGCACACGGTGGCCCCTCGCAAAGTCTCGCGCCATTCCGACTCCGCCGAACGAAGTTGGCCTGACCCACCCCCTTACGATATAGCCCACCCGTTTTTGTGGCCTTTTTCCACTGGACGAACTTGGCGCCCCGGCCTTCGGGCGGTTATTTTTGGGCGCGGCTGTGCCCGCGCCCCATTTTTGTCACACGGAGGCCCCTCGTAAAGTCTAACGCCATTCCGAGTCCGGCAGACGAAGTTGGCCAGCCCCACCTCCCAAGGTTATAGCCCACCCGTTTTTGTGGCCTTTTTCCGCTGGTCGAACTTGGCGCCCCGGCCTTCGGGCGGTTATTTTTGGGCGCGGCTGTGCCTGCGTCCTATTTTTTGCACACGGAGGCCCCTCGCAAAGTCTCGCGCCATTTCGAGTCCGGCGGACGAAGTTGGCCATCCCCACCCCCCAAGGCTATAGCCCACCCGTTTTTGTGGCCTTTTTCCGCTGACGAACTTGGCGCCCCAGCCTTCGTGCGGTTATTTTTGGGCGTGGCTGTGCCCGCAGCCTATTTTTGGCACACGGAGGCCCCTCGCAAAGTCTCGCGCCATTCCGAGTCAGGCGGACGAAGTTGGCCAGCCCCACCTCCCAAGGCTATATCCCACCCGTTTTTGTGGCCTTTTTCCGCTGGACGAACTTGGCGCCCCGGCCTTCGGGCGGTTATTTTTGGGCACGGCCATGCCCGCGGCCTAATTTTGGCACACGGTAGCCCCTCGCAAAGTCTCGCGCCATTCCGAGTCCGGCGAACGAAGTTGGCCTGTTCCACCCCCAAGGCTATAGCCCACCCGTTTTTGTGGCCTTTTTCCACTGGACGAACTTGGCGACCCGGCCTTCGGGCGGTTATTTTTGGACACGGCTGTGCCCGCGGCCTATTTTTGGCACACGGAGGCCCCTCACAAATTCTCGGGCCATTCCGAGTCCGGCGGACGAAGTAGGCCAGCCCCACCCCCCAAGGCTATAGCCCACCCGTTTTTGTGGCCTTTTTCCGCTGACGAACTTGGCGCCCCGGCCTTCGTGCGGTTATTTTTGGGTGCGGCTGTGCCCGCGGCCTATTTTTGGGACACGGAGGCCCCTCGCAAAGTCTTGCGCCATTCCGAGTCGGGCGGACAAAGTTGGCTAGCCCCACCTCCCAAGGCTATAGCCCACCACGTTTTTGTGGCCTTTTTCCTCTGGACGAACTTGCCGCCCCAGCCTTCGGTCAGTTATTTTTGGGTGTGGCTGTGCCCGCGTCCTATTTTTGGCACACGGTGGCCCCTCGCAAAGTCTCGCGCCATTCCGAGTCCGGCGAACGAAGTTGGCCTGCCCCACCCCCCAAGGCTATAGCCCACCCGTTTTTGTGGCCTTTTTCCACTGGACGAACTTGGCGACCCGGCCTTCGGGCGGTTATTTTTGGACACGGCTGTGCCCGCGGCCTATTTTTGGTACACGGAGGCCCCTCGCAAATTCTCGGGCCATTCCGAGTCCGGCGGACGAAGTAGGCCAGCCCCACCCCCCAAGGCTATAGCCCACCCGTTTTTGTGTCCTTTTTCCGCTGACGAACTTGGCGCCCCGGCCATGGTGCGGTTATTTTTGGGCGCGGCTGTGCCCGGGGCCTATTTTTGGGACACGGAGGCCCCTCGCAAAGTCTTGCGCCATTCCGAGTCGGGCGGACAAAGTTGGCCAGCCCCACCTCCCAAGGCTATAGCCCACCACGTTTTTGTGGCCTTTTTCCGCTGGACGAACTTGCCGCCCCAGCCTTCGGGCAGTTATTTTTGGGCGTGGCTGTGCCCGTGGCCTATTTTTGGCACACGGAGGCCGCTCACAAAGTCTCCCCCCATTCCGAGCCCGGCGGACGAACTTGGCCAGCCCCACCCCCCAAGGCTATAGCCCACCCGTTTTTTTGGCCTTTTTCCGCTGGACAAACTTGGCGCCCCGGCCTTTGGGTGGTTATTTTTGGGCACGGCTGTGCCGGCGGCCTAGTTTTGGCACACGGAGGCCGCTCGCAAAGTCTCCCCCCATTCCGAGCCCGGCGGACGAACTTGGCCAGCCCCACCCCCCAAGGCTATAGCCCACCCGTTTTTTTGGCCTTTTTCCGCTGGAGGAACTTGGCGCCCCAGCCTTCGGGTGGTTATTTTTGGGTGCGGCTGTGTCCGCGGCCTATTTTTGGCACATGGAGGCCGCTCGCAAAGTCTCGTCCCATTCCGAGTCCGGCGCACGAACTTGTCCACCCCCACCCCCTAAGGCTATAGCCCACCCGTTTTTATGGCCTTTTTCCGCTGGATAAACTTCGCGCCCCGGCCTTCCGGCGGTTATTTTTGGGCGCGGCTGTGCCCGCGGCCTATTTTTGGCACACGGAGGCTGCTCGCAAAGTCTCGCCCCATTCCGACTCCGGCGGACGAACTTCGCCAGCCCCAACCCCAGAGCCTATAGCCCACCCGTTTTTGTGGCCTTTTTCCGCTGGACGGACTTGGCGCCCCGGACTTCGGGGGTTATTTTTCGGCGCGGCTGTGTCCGCGGCCTAGTTTTGGCACACGGAGGCTGCTCGCCAAGTCTCGCCCTATTTCGAGTCCGGCAGACGAACTTGGCCAGCCCCACCCCCCCAAGCAATAGCCCACCTGTTTTTGTGCCCTTTTTCCACTGGACGAACTTGGCGCCCCGGCCTTCGGGGGGTTATTTTTGGGCGCGGCTGTGCCCGCAGCCTATTTTTGGCACACGGAGGCTACTCGCAAAGTCTCGCCCCATTCCGACTCCGGCGGACGAACTTCGCCAGCCCCAACCCCAGAGCCTATAGCCCACCCGTTTTTGTGGCCTTTTTCCGCTGGACGGACTTGGCGCCCCGGACTTCGGGGGTTATTTTTCGGCGCGGCTGTGCCCGCGGCCTATTTTTGGCACATAGAGGCTGCTCGCAAAGTCTCGCCCCATTCCGACTCCGGTGGACAAACTTCGCCAGCCCCAACCCCAGAGCCTATAGCCCACCCGTTTTTGTGGCCTTTTTCCGCTGGACGGACTTGGCGCCCCGGACTTCAGGGGTTATTTTTGGGCGCGGCTGTGCCCGCAGCCTATTTTTGGCACACGGAGGCTACTCGCAAAGTCTCGCCCCATTCCGACTCCGGCGGACGAACTTCGCCAGCCCCAACCCCAGAGCCTATAGCCCACCCGTTTTTGTGGCCTTTTTCCGCTGGACGGACTTGGCGCCCCGGACTTCGGGGGTTATTTTTCGGCGCGGCTGTACCCGTAGCCTAGTTTTGGCACACGGAGGCCACTCGCAAAGTCTCCTCCCATTCCGAGCCCGGCGGACGAACTTGGCCAGCCCCACCCCCCAAGGCTATAGCCCAACCCGTTTTGGCCTTTTCCGCTGGACAAACTTGGCGCCCCGGCCTTTGGGTGGTTATTTTTGGGCACGGCTGTGCCGGCGGCCTACTTTTGGCACACGGAGGCCGCTCGCAAAGTCTCCCCCCATTCCGAGCCTAGCGGACGAACTTGGCCAGCCCCACCCCCCGAGGCTATAGCCCACCCGTTTTTTTGGCCTTTTTCCGCTGGAGGAACTTGGCGCCCCAGCCTTCGGGTGGTTATTTTTGGGCGCGGCTGTGCCCGTGGCCTATTTTTGGCACATGGAGGCCGCTCGCAAAGTCTCGTCCCATTCCGAGTCCAGCGGACGAACTTGTCCACCCCCACCCCCCAAGGCTATAGCCCACCCGTTTTTATGGCCTTTTTCCGCTGGATAAACTTCGCGCCCGGCCTTCCGGCGGTTATTTTTGGGCGCGGCTGTGCCCGCGGCCTATTTTTGGCACACGGAGGCTGCTCGCAAAGTCTCACCCCGTTCCGACTCCGGCGGACGAACTTGGCCAGCTCCAACCCTAGAGCCTATAGCCCACCCGATTTTGTAGCCTTTTTCCGCTGGACGGACTTGGCGCCCCGGACTTCGGGGGGTTATTTTTCAGCGCGGCTGTGCCCGCGGCCTATTTTTGGTACACGGAGGCCGCTCGCAAAGTCTCGTCGCATTCCGAGTCCGGTGGACGAACTTGGCCAGCCCCACCCGCCAAGGATATGGCTCACCTGTTTTTGTGGCCTTTTTCCGCTGGACGATATTTGGCGCCCCGGCCTTCGGGTGGTTATTTTTGTACACGGCTGTGCCAGCGGCCTAATTTTGGCACACGGAGGCCGCTCGCAAATTCTGACCCCATTCCGAATCCGGCGGACGAACTTGGCCAGCCACACCTCCCAAGGCTATAGACCACCCATTTTTGTGGCCTTTTTCCGCTGGACGACCTTGGCGTCCCGGCCTTCGGACGGTTACTTTTTGGGCGCGGCTGTGCCTAGCCTATTTTCGGCACACGGAGGCCGTTCGCAAAGTCTTGTCCCATTCCTTGTCCGGCGGGCGAACTTAGCTAGCCCACCCCCCAAGGCTATAGCCCAGCCGTTTTTGTGGCCTTTTTCCGCTGGACGGACTTGGCGCCCCGGCCTTCCGGCGGTTATTTTGGGGCGCGGCTGTGCCCGCGGCCTATTTTTGGTACACGGAGGCTGCTCGCAAAGTCTCGCCCCATTCCGACTCCGGCGGACGAACTTCGCCAGCCCCAACCCCAGAGCCTATAGCCCACCAGTTTTTGTGGCCTTTTTCCGCTGGACGGACTTGGCGCCCCGGACTTCAGGGGTTATTTTTCGGCGCGGCTGTGCCCGCGGCCTAGTTTTGGCACATGGAGGCTGCTCGCCAAGTCTCGCCCTATTCTGAGTCCGGCAGACGAACTTGGCCAGCCCCACCCCCCCAAGCAATAGCCCACCTGTTTTTGTGCCCTTTTTCCACTGGACGAACTTGGCGCCCCGGCCTTCGGGGTGTTATTTTTTTGGCGGCTGCCAGCTGGCCTGCCTATTTTTCGCACACGGAGGCCACTCGCAACGTCTCGTCCCATTCCGAGTCCGGCGGACGAACTTGGCCAGCCCCACCCCCCAAGGCTATAGCCCACCCGTTTTTGTGGCCTTTTTCCGCTGGACGAACTTGGCTCCCCGGCCTTCGGGCTGTTATTTTTGGGCGCAGCTGTGCCCGCGGCCTATTTTTGGCACACGGAGGCAGCTCGCAAAGTATCGCCCCATTCCGAGTCCGGCGGACAAACTTGGCCAGCCCGAACCCCCGAGGCTATACCCCACCCGATTTTGTGGCCTTTTTTCGCTGGACAGACTTGGCGCCCCGGCCTTCGGGGGGTTATTTCTCGCCGCGGCTGTGCCCGCGGCCTAGTTTTGGCACATGGAGGCTGCTCGCCAAGTCTCGCCCTATTCCGAGTCCGGCAGACGAACTTGGCCAGCCCCACCCCCCCAAGCAATAGCCCACCTGTTTTTGTGCCCTTTTTCCACTGGACGAACTTGGCGCCCCGGCCTTCGGTCGGTTATTTTTGGGCGCGGCTGTGCCCACGGCCTAGTTTTCACACACGGAGGCCACTCGCAACGTCTCGTCCCATTCCGAGTCCGGCGGACGAACTTGGCCAGCCCCACCCCCCAAGGCTATAGCCCACCCGTTTTTGTGGCCTTTTTCCGCTGGACGAATTTGGCTCCCCGGCCTTCGGGCTGTTATTTTTGGGCGCAGCTGTGCCCGCGGCCTATTTTTGGCACACGGAGGCAGCTCGCAAAGTATCGCCCCATTCCGAGTCCGGCGGACGAACTTGGCCAGCCCGAACCCCCGAGGCTATACCCCACCCGATTTTGTGGCCTCTTTCCGCTGGACAGACTTGGCGCCCCGGCCTTCGGGGGGTTATTTCTCGCCGCGGCTGTGCCCGCGGCCTAGTTTTGGCACATGGAGGCTGCTCGCCAAGTCTCGCCCTATTCCGAGTCCGGCAGACGAACTTGGCCAGCCCCACCCCCCCAAGCAATAGCCCACCTGTTTTTGTGCCCTTTTTCCACTGGACGAACTTGGCGCCCCGGCCTTCGGTCGGTTATTTTTGGGCGCGGCTGTGCCCACGGCCTAGTTTTCACACACGGAGGCCACTCGCAACGTCTCGTCCCATTCCGAGTCCGGCGGACGAACTTGGCCAGCCCCACTTCTGCTGCTATAGCCCACCCGTTTTGTGGCCTTTTTCGCTGGACGAACTTGGCTCCCGGCCTTCGGGCGGTTATTTTTAAGCGCAGCTGTGCCCAAGCTGACTATTTTTGGCACACGGAGGCAGCTCGCAAAGTATCGCCCCATTCCGAGTCCGCGGACCAGAACTTGGCCAGGCCCCCCCCCACCCCCCAGGCGATAGCCCACCCGCTTTTTTGGCCTTTTTCCGCCGGACAAACTTGGGGCCCCGGCCTTTGGGTTGTTATTTTTGGGCACGGCTGTGCCGGCGGCCTACTTTTGGCACACGGAGGCCGCTCGCAAAGTCTCCACCCATTCCGAGACAAGCGGACGAACTTGGGCACCCCCACCCCCCGAGGCTATAGCTCACCCGTTTTTTGGCCATTTTTCCGCTGGTGGATCTGGGGGCCCGTGTCTTGGGTGGTTATTTTTGGGCGCGGCTGTGCCCGTGGCCTATTTTTGGCACGTGGAGGCCGTTCGCCAAGTCTCGCCCCATTCTGAGTCCAGCGGACGAACATGTCCACCCCACCCCCAAGGCTATAGCCCACCCGTTTTATGGCCTTTTTCCGCTGGATAAACTTCGCGCCCGCCTTCGGTGGTTATTTTTGGCGCGGCAAGCAGTGCCCAGCCTGACCTATTTTTTGGCACACGGAGGCTGCTCACAAAGTCTCACCCCGTTCCGACTCCGGCGGACGAACTTGGCCAGCTCCAACCCTAGAGCCTATAGCCCACCCGATTTTGTAGCCTTTTTCCGCTGGACGGACTTGGCGCCCCGGACTTAGGGGGGTTATTTTTGGGCGCGGCTGTGCCCGCGGCCGATTTTTGGTACACGGAGGCCAGCCACAAAGTCTCCCCCATTCCGAGTCCAGGCGGACGAACTTGGCCAGCCCCACCCCCAAGGATATGGCTCACCTGTTTTTGTGGCCTTTTTCCGCTGGACAAATTTGGCGCCCGGCCTTTGGGTGGTTATTTTTGTACACGGCTGTGCCAGCGGCCTAATTTTGGCACACGGAGGCCGCTGCAAAATTCTGACCCCATTCCGAATCCGGCGGACGAACTTGGCCAGCCCACACCTCCCAAGGCTATAGACCACCCATTTTTGTGGCCTTTTTCCGCTGGAGGAACTTGGCGTCCCGGCCTTGGGTGGTTACTTTTTGGGTGCGGCTGTGCCTGCTGCCTATTTTTGGCACATGGAGGCCGCTCGCAAAGTCTCGTCCCATTCCGAGTCCGGCGTAGGAATCTTATCCAGCCCCACCCCCAAGGCTATAGCCCACCCGTTTTTGTGGCCTTTTTCCGCTGGATAAACTTGGCGCCCGGCCTTCCGGCGGTTATTTTGGGCGCGCTGTGCCCACGGGCCTATTTTTGGTACACGGAGGCTGCTCGCAGTCTCGCCCATTCCGACTCCCGCGGACGAACCGCCAGCCCCAACCTCTGCAGCTATATAGCCCACCCCGCTTTTGTGGCCTTTTTCCGCTGGACGGACTTGGCGCCCGGACTTCAGGGGTTATTTTTCGTGTGGCTGTGCCCATGACCTAGTTTTGGCACATGGAGGCTGCTCGCCAAGTCTCGCCTATTACTGAGTCCGAGCAGACGAACTTGGCCAGCCAGCCCACCCCCCCAAGCAATAGCCCACCTGTTTTTGTGTGCCTTTTTCCACTGGGCGAACTTGGCGCCCGGCCTTCAAGGGGTGTTTTTTGGCGCGGCTGTGCCACGCGGCCTATTTTTCGCACACGGAGGCCACTGCAAGTCTCGCCCCATTCCGAGTCCGGCGGACGAACTTGGCCAGCCCTACTTCTGGCTATAGCCCACCCGTTTTGCTGGCCTTTTTCCGCTGGACGAACTTGGCTCCCGGCCTTGGGCTGTTATTTTGGGCGCAGCTGTGCCGCGCCTATTTTTGGCAGCACCACAGGCAGCTACGCAGTGTCGCCCCATTCCCGAGTCCGGCTTAGACAAACTTGCGGCAGCCAGAACCCCGAGGCTATACCCTCTACCCGATTTTGTGGCCTTTTGTTCGACTAGACAGACTTGGCGCCC
>JAUJEF010000281.1:5000-10000 GCA_030444885.1 Citrus sp. QX-2021 | reverse complement strand
TTTCCGGCTAAGTAATGGGAAACCTTTCTCCTGTTACATGAATCCAATTTTCATTTCATCCGGAAAAAGCCATCTTTTTCTCAACAATGTCTTTGTCATTTGATCCAATAGCGTTCCGTTAGATAGGAACAGATTTGATAAATACTGATAACTCTCGGATGGAGTATTAGAACGGAAAAATCCATTAGATAATGAACTATTGGTTCTAAGCCATCTCTGGCGATGAATCAACAATTCGAAGTGCTTTTCTTGCGTATTCTTGATAAACCAGCGTTTATATATAGATGTAGGAGGATCTGGTTGGGAAGTAAGAAGCCCCTTTGACATCTCTTCATCTGCAAAGAATTCTCGGTGTGAAAACACAGAGACAAGGGGCTGATCTTTGAATAGGAAAAGAGTGGATCCGCAGGTTCCCAAATGAATTGGCTTATTCGAAAAAAGCCTTGTTCGTTGGAAGATCTATCTCGTGTCTGGTACTGCATGGTTCTACTCTGCAAGAACTCCGAATCATTCTCTTGAAGCTCATCCTTTTCATCATAAATGATCCGCTTGCCCCGAAATGACCCGGCCCGAGGGAAATCCCAATTCATTGGGCCTTTCGATACAATCAAATAGAAAGCCCCAGGGGCGCCATATTCTAGGAGCCCAGACTATGTGATTGAATAAATCCTCCTCTATCTGTTGCGGGTCGAGGACTCCTTCTCCTTCCCCTTCTTCAAACTCCGATTCGTATTTTTCATAGAGAAATCTCTGATCAACGATAGAACAAGATCCTTTTTGCATCATATCTAAGGGATTCCTTGGTTCGGGCCGAAGAAGCAATGTCACTCGATCATTATCAAACCGACTGCAATCTTTTTCTGTCCGCGAGGATCCCACCAGAGCGCCTTCTACTTCTAATAGGCCATGGACTAGATCAGAATCATTCTCAACGAGTCCAGAAGAAGTGATCCCGTTTTTTCATCGGGTCCGGGTAGAGACCAAAGGTCTTGAGCGACCGATCCGGCAGAACAACTCAAAAGATAAAGAAGTATCGTTAATTTCTTCATGCTCGTTCCAAGTTCGAAGTACCATTTGTACAAATAAGAATCCCCTTCGTTACACGATTTCTTCTTCATATAGATAGATATAGGATCTATGGGGCAATTACTTAGAAGTACATTTTGTGCAACAGCCCTCCCTATCTGATAGAAAAGGATCCCATGATCTTGAACCGATCTTACCTGGGATCGCAAATCCCAAGTTTGTCTATGAAGAGCAGATCTAATTGTATTAGTGTCTATAATTGATTTCTTCTGTGTAATACTAATCGATAGGGCCTCATTGGTAAGTGCTACAAGATCTCGTGCATTGGAACCCATGGTTATGGACCCGAATCCATTAGTATGGAACATTTTCTTTTCAAGTGAAATCCCTAGGATATTAAAGAGTGAAAAAGTGCTTTCGTTGTTGTGGAATAAGAAGCCTTCGTATCTTAATGCATGTATTTAATTTATTCGGGGCTATTAGAGCGGGATCCACTTATTTGGTAATAATAGTCTAAGCAATAAAAAGTAAAATTAGAGTTGAACATCTTTCACAATACCAGCAGAGATAGTTCACTAATAGACCGAGGATAAGTAATTCGACTCATTCACATCCAGATCATGAATGTTTGGAATCCATATTATGCAAGGAGACATTGCTTTTGCTAATTCGAATTGAAGGGTGATATAAAATCGGCCTATTTCCGACATCATATCGATAGTTAGCGCATTCATCATAGTTAGAAGCTCCAGCTCCGTATCAAGGTCACGATCGATATCGTCACTAGCATCAATATCGTCACTAGCATCAATATCGTCACTATCATCATCGATATCATCAATAAGAAAACCTTTAGGCTTGTTATCCAGGAACTTGTTCAGAAATACTGTAATGAAAGGAACATAGGAGTTTGCCGCTAGGTATTTGACCAAATAGGAGCGTCCGGTTCCTATAGAACCTATCACTAAAATACCCCTAGATGGGGATAGGGCTAGGCGGAGCGAAAAGGGTTTTCCATGAGATGGGAAATGAAAACTATTAGCCCCACACGAAGTTTGTGAATAAGTGATTGTCTGATAATGAGCAAGGAATATCCGTCTTTCTGCTAAACAGTATGTATTGAACTCATAATTCATGAAATGCTTTTTATGAATGTCAACTAAGTATCGTAAGTAAATTGTTCCCGGTTGTTCAATCATTTGATAACCAGAGTCATTCTTTGATAAATGATCACTATGAGTCAGACTCGATAGAATTTGATCAATCCTTTTTTCTGTCGTTAAGGTTAAGGTGGAGAACTGAACCAAGAATTCTCTTTCTTTATCATCAATCGAATCACTGTTCGCGACCCAGGATTCTATTTTATCATCAATCCAATCACCGTTCCCCTTTTTCTTTTTCTTATCAATGAATAGATCTCTTTACTTGTATGACTTAGATGTCTCGTATTTCTCGAAAAAGTGATTCGGTTGATGGGATTTGGTATGATACTTATGAGATCGGTGATATCGACGAGATTGATATTCAAATCTTTCGTCTTAGAACGTATTGATTTAACCCCATCCGCGGGACCACCACCCCATAGCATGTTGCCGCCAAAAGCAGAACCCCGTATTTCTTCTAGAGAATCTCCTAATTGTTCCAGAGCAACTCGAAAGAGATTCTTTAACCAGAAAGAATTCAGTTCAGATGTGGGATACCTATCCAGAAGTTTTCGCAACTCAATCATGGATCGTGGAATCATCAAAGATTTGACCCTTTCGAACTCTGTCTCTAACTCACTATAGGCTCTGGAAACAAAGAGAAGATGTGTATGAACGAGATATCCAGCAACAAGAAGAAGGAAAAGGATTGAATAGAGGAACTCCCGAGCATTTGGCGATCTCAGATGTGTCGATATCAATGGTGACTCATTATTTCGATGAATCATTTCTTCGGACAGAAGAAGATTATGGAAACACTTACTCGAAATCTCACTTATCAGATTCCATTGTGGAAGACACCATTTTTCTGAAGAATTCGCCATGCTCTATCTGATCCATGCATAATATCATGAAAAATGGATACAAATTTTTGACTGCTACTTAGTACCGGCAATAGGTCTGAAAAAGTATCTAAAAATATCAAATTTAGATATTTGTACCCTGTCGAAGTAAGGAACCATGGCATATATGTTTGGAATCGATTCCATTTTGAGAGAGTTGAAAAAGCACTGTCTCGTTGAAAGGTTCTAGACATCTGCCCTTTCTCAACGCATTTCTTTAGACAAAGACTCCGTTTTTCCTCTTTCTCTTTTCGGATGGTAAATATTTCTCAGAACATGGAGTGTGAATCAAACCCATGTTTGAATTGAAATTGAGATACTGATGCAAGTTCTTCTCGTCTGAATCAGATCGATTCATATCTGAAAGAGGTTGACAATAAGTTCTTTCAAAATTGACTATTTGTCCCTCTGTTAGAGGTGTTCCAGAAATGGCTGCGATCGAGTAAATAGCTCTACGAACTAATAGATCGGATCGAATTGGAAAGGGGAAAATTTGTACAAGTTATACCTGTCGTCACCGCTTTGACTAAAAGCGTTAGGTATGAATAAGTTAGATACCTGTGACTCGATTTGTGAAAAAGTATCTCACTACAAAAAATCATGAATTATTTTACCGCCGCACAAAGAAAATATTTTGTTGCGAATGAACAAGATATTGAGGAATTGTCCATACGTAAAATCATAATTATTGATACGGACCTTTTCCACATAAAAAGTGAATCTTTTGTTACAATAGAAGCGGAAGCGATGTGGATTATTCAAGAATCGAAGTCGATTTGCTTTATAAAAGAAGATATCAATGAACTTCTATGAAATGGTTTCACAGGATTCAGCCAATTGTCTTGATCGTGGGATATCATTGAGAAATAGGAATCCGTGTTATCAAAAGATTTCCTGCGATTTTTTCTAGTATGGAATGAGTCAATCATCCACTTCGGTATCTTATTGAACAAAAATGGTGATATTCTTCCTCCATTGATCAAGAATTTCGATTTTTGGGAAGTATTATGATCATCCAATAAGAAGGGTTTCAATTTTTTCAAATGAACGATTTGAAGACCTATTGATTCTAACAACTGATTGCAGAGTTGATCATTCGGACCTTTCAATTCATAGATGTGGATCTCAGACCTATGAATGGGGATATTCCCGAAACTCACAAAGAAAAGAGGAAGTGAGTTAGACAATATGAAAAGAAACTTGGACAAAAAGAAAGGAAGTGGCTTAGACAAATCTTTTTTGTCGATAACTTCAGACCAATCAATCGAATATTGATTAATACGTAATCGATCGAACACTACTTGAAAACGGCTCTTCTGCTCAGAAACGAAATGTTTCAAATGCTCCTGGAAATTCTTGCTCCCATTGGACCATTTGTATCTATATGCATTAGGATCCCGATTCATGAATCTCTCGGTTCGAGAAATCAAAATCAGAGGAGCGAACCATTTCTTCTGACTCTTTTTCAAATTCGATAAATGTTGGTTGATCGTATATTTCATTATAGTTCTATGATTCAGAGTATCATTTCCTATTTGATCCCTGTGAATTCCATATTCGAAGTTGCGATCGGATCTATTCATTAAAAAGAATCGATTCAATACATTTCTTATGTACCCATAGGTGCTATATTGGATTTGAATCCGATTTCGGATCAATCTAGATTGATTGACTGCCTCCATTATGTTGTTGCTAGCAAATACCACTATTTTTGGTTTTGGATCTTCCAAATCATTCCCGCAGGAGATCCGGACCCATTTTTTTCTGATCCTTCGATAAAAAGATTCATTCTCTTCATAAAAAATAGGAGGTAGAACCAATAAAGATTTCTTTTTCGATTCATTCCTGGAGTTGAATACCTCATTCAAGAATTGTTTTTGCTCCAATCCGTAGGAAAAAATAGAAAAGGCAAATCCCTTATGATACACCA